>OOFE01050799.1:20923-49092 GCA_900323365.1 Monocentris japonica | reverse complement strand
ACAGTAGTGATGTTATCAGGGAACAGGAGTCTGCCTGCTTATCTCACAACCATCACAACACTATCAGCCTGGGTCTGTTTGTTAGGGAGGACGATGGCTGTGTGAGGAGGGATTTGAGTGTGTGTCTGTTTTGGGGGGGTTAAAGCTATGCAAGCATGACAGCGTGGCTATGCACATAAAATTACCTGGCAAGGTGTGTTTACTTACACACGTCGATGTCCTGGATATGTCCTGGAGTATTGCTATGGGTGCAACTGCTTTCTAAGAGAGAGAGAGGGTTCCAGGGAAAAGTCTGCGATGAGTATAACCTACAATGGAATATAATGAACCAGACATTGATTACTTGAAGGTCTTCTCAACCCAAAAAAAAATTTCTGTCATTTGAATTCTAAACTTTTATGTTTTGAATTTTATGTTTGTACCAAGCCATTTAATATCAACAGCATGCTTCCCAGACATAGAGGAGCAAGTTCATTTAATATTGGTTTAGCATCAGGCTAGCAGTCTGGTGGATCATTTTAAGATGATATGCTAACAGAGATACTTTTACACTTTTTGCAAGAGACATACACTCTGTTACTCTGTTACACTATTGCGCTGAGATGATGGTCCGAAGTGTAAAAAATGGTAATTATGATGCCTTTTATACTCAGCATCATATTATTCAATTTGCCATACGTCAAATATAAGTCAGGATAATGCTAACAGTTATATTACAGACCTCATTTAATATGGGTAAACTGTTTCAGAATCAGAATCAGGTTTATTGCCAAGTATGTTTTTGCATACAAGGAATTTGACTTGGTGTTTAGGTGCATAACAATGAACATAGAATAAAAAACAAGAATAAAAGCAAGTACTGTAAAAAGCAAAGGTCAAGAATACAATATAAAATAGATATTAAAATAAGCTGGGACGACTAAAATAGAAAAGATATTATAAGAAATAAAGTATTATTATTATTGTCATTATAGAGGTGTTGCTCAGATTGTGAAAAAGAGAAAATAATCAATAACATTAGTGATGCCACCTGATTCCTCTTTATCCCTGTTGTTGCCCCCAATTTAATTGGTCATGAATCATCACTCTGTTTGAGTAGGAGACGCCCCTGGTGTTTCATTGTAGCCGCTCAACCGTGAAGCTGCAACAAGCACGATAGAGAGAGAGACAGAGTAATACCGGAAGCTGATAGATTTTCTCTTCAGAATAAAAGCATAAAATTAGTAACTTCTGGAAAAAAAGAATAAGCATTGGGTGTACAGCAGCTACACTTCTCTCTATTTCAGTACATTACAGATTACTCGCTATAAGCAAACAACAAACTGTACGCTTCCTATTCTGATATGTTATAGACCAAAGTGATATTTATTCTTTGGTCTGATTTCAATGGAATTCAATCAATAGAAATATGATTAAATGTATTTATGCTTACCACAATACACTACCCAGCATCCGTTTGAACTGTTTGGAACACAGCGGGGAACTTTCCATGCAAAGCAAATATTTTGACTTGGTGTAGAAGTGATGACAGTCTGGATCAAAACAAATCACTTAACTTGCTAGTAAATTTATTAGCTATTGCATTATTATAGCAATTTTATCCCTAGTGATATTTATGATCTTTGGGTAGTGTACACTGTCAACCACCAAAGCAAGGCACAATAATTACACAATTAGGTACACTCCTGATGATGAAGAGAAGCCATTTCATGGGAAATGTAGATTGCAATGCACAGTACCCGTGTTGATATTAAATGTACCGGAAGTTATAGTGTTTTATTCTGGCACGCTTGACACCTGATCACCAAACTGTCTCGTATTTTTACTGTGGTCGTCGGTAGGATACAGTAGAAGTCAAACACATCCTCAACCAACGGCCCGATATCTATAAATTCAGTATTCGTGGAGGATTTTCTGAATCTATATCGAGGATTGTTTGCTACTGCGTTTCTTTAGACCAGCCGACAGGTGAGTTGCCGCTCTGCAGCACATTTCTTTAGTAATTCATTTGTTATAATTCACAGTTGAAATAAATAGTTTTGTAGCTAGACTGGTTTCTTTGTTTTCAGCCTAGTTTTCAAGAAGACTTCAACATAAAGAAAAATCACTATAATATTCATATAAAGATGTATAGTGTGTCTGTGGTACTGAACAGTGAGTTTATAGTGACTTTATGGTATTTTCTTTCTACTATGGTATTACTATAATATTACTTCACAGTGTTTCTACTACTCAGTAGTGAATTTTTGTGACTGTAGCATTTATTTATGATATTCCAATCGGTTATTACATATAGTTCATAGTTATGTTATATTTCTTATAATATCCTCAGAAAATGTATAGTCCTTTTATCTTCACGACATTTTGATGTCATTTTTGTAGATGACGTAAAAACCGATATCAGATGAGCAAAAGTGTGTTGTAGTCTTGACTCATTATGTATGGTTTTTAATTCCATTGTAGATTTATCAGATCTACAAAGATAGTATTGATCTTTTCATCTCTCTGTCATTGTCTCACACCTCTCTACACACACAAACACACCACACACATACCACACATGCACACACTAGGCAGGCTCCCTAAGCAAGTAGTTGTTCCTTAGGTGAGGTTCGGGGGCCCTCAGGGGTCCTTGATGGGGTTCCAGGGGTTCATCCAGCACTATTATTTTATTTGAAGATAGGACAGAATCATTGATGACTGAAATCAAATCCAGCAATCAAAGACTACCCAGATGCTTTAAAGTTCTTATTCTTCTTGTCCCTGTCTATCCAGAGCAGAATGGACCTGCTGCCAGACGTATGGAGGCAGGACTACTGGCTTCCTCCAGGGGTGACTTGGACGGACATGGAACAGCTGGCAGACTCTGACCGTCCACGACCCCAGGACCTTCTCACCGCTCTGCCTCTGGCACTGGGCTTTGTGGCCCTGCGCTACGTGTTTGAGAGGTAAAACTTACTTGATTTGGCTGTTCTCTAATACAATTTGGTTTTGGATATCAGAGCCTTTACAGGTGACAACAAACCCTAGAGGAGAATATGTGTTGTTGGTGTATTTACTTTGTGAAGCACCGTCACACACAATGATTGTTGAATATAGCGTTGTTTACAAAGTCCTCTCTTAGAAACAACTGAATGAGTGGGAAAAATGCCCAGCTATGAAGAAAAACAGCCGTCTGTCAGTGCAGCAGAACTGAGGGTTTTCTGATGGTTCAAGAAGCCGGTATTATTTGACTAGACTCCAAAATGTCACGCACCAATTCCCAACTACAACCAAGACTCAATTTGACTGAAACCAGCTCTCTGTCCCTATTGGAGGATGCTGTAGTTGTAAGAGGATCTGAGCTGTGGACCAGCGAGCAGGTGTTTTGGCAGGACAGGTATTATTATCATTATAAAAAGCCTTTAGGGAATGGGGGGGGTTAGGGTTTTACTCTACGTCCTTTTGTAAGTTGAGGATTCAAAACTATGGCAGTGCCTATCATCCTGTTTACATGCAAGGCATTTTCCTCATCTGATCGTTTTAGTATTTGAGTTTGACAGTATCTCCAAAATACTGAGAAATAAAAAATTCCCAGTTAGCTACTTGAAAGTAATACATCAGAGAAAGTAAATACAGGGAAGAGGGAGAGAGAGAGAGGGAGAGAGGAGGGCAGGTGTTGGGAGCTAAAGCATAGGAGTAGGCAAAGGGAACAAGTGAACAGTGGGGGGGGGACACACACACACCTGTTATCCTGTGGCTGATAGTGTTAAAAGTGTTCATACGTACACAAGCAAGCCTTGATCACCTGTGTACATGCACACTCACATTGCAATACTTTGGTGTCTAACACCATATAGCTAGGGTAGCCTACAGGTAACCTAGTTCTGGACTGTTTGCTCTTGGCCAACACCTTAACGGTTTATTTTGTGTATGGTTAAACAACAGCTGCAGGCTTTAGTGAAGTGCCTTTCCCACAGTCAGAGCTATATCATCATTTGTGTGAGCTGTCTTTTGTTTTCCTTGCTCTCAGGTTTTTTGCCCCTCCCATGGGCAGGTATTTGGGGGTGAGGAATAGATTGCAAATGACTGCTGCCCCATCCCCAAAGCTGGAGTCCTTTTACACCCAGCAAAGCAGACAGCCATCACAGGTTAGTATGACGAGGCCTTACACACACAAGGGCGGAGCAGAGGAGCATGGGCAAAAATAACAGTAAAATGTTGCTCCACTAAAAGGATTGGTCTGTGTGTCATCTATGTGTGTCTAGTTTGTGTTTTTCACAGGTTTTCACTGCGAAAGGCAGGTCAGCACAACAATTGTGCAAAATATTGTAGTTATTGTGTGTGTTTGTGTGTGTGCATCACAGTAAAGGTGTCTTAGTGAGCTCTGTGGCATAGCGGGGTACAGCATGTGCCATGAGTGGCTGTCCCATCTTGATCTAATATTATCGGTTCCTCCCTACCGTATGCTGTCTGATAAACCAGAAGTTCTCCCAGAAAATGAATCACCCTTAATGAACCCAGTTTAATTAGTCCCAGTGGGGCTGTTTGTTTAAAAGCTGCATTAGTGCTTTAACCTGTTTCAACCGACGTCAAAAACACCCGAAAGACACACACACACTGTCACTGACTGGGTAACGGACACACAGAGACAAGGACATTTTTGCTGCCAAAATAGCGACACATTTGTATCATGTTTATGTGTGGTGAAGTAACACTGGCATCCATGTAGTGGATATTGGAGGTGAGATGGTCTGATGGTGAGACTAACATCCTCTGTGTCTTCTCCTCTCTCTCTTTCTCCGCTGTCATTCACACTTTGATGCCATTCCATTCCCCCCTCATCCAATATCTCCCATCATGCTTTTCTCCATTTCATCTATTTCTTGCCCACACGTTGCTGTTTCAGAGTGAGATTGTTAGTTTGATGTCGCTGTGCGGCAAAACCCAGAGGCAGATCGAGACCTGGTTCCGTCTCCGCAGAAACCAAGACAGGCCCTGCCACACCAAGAAGTTTGGTGAAGCCGCGTAAGTACTATACGACGACTACACGCCCTTCATTATTGTTTTAGTGTCCAAAATGGTTTTAAAATGCTGTATCATTTTGCAGCTGGAGGTTTTTTTTCTACCTCATAGCCTTCCTGGCTGGACTGGCATGCTTGATTGACGTGAGTATTAGTTTAAAAAAGCTTTACAGCAAAACATATAGTGTAAAACTATTATTGTTCCTAAAACCATCATTCGTCAGTGAATCAGAGCTTATCCTTAGAATCCAATAAATTACACTCTGTGAGTTACTACCTGTATAGTAACCAAAAACCTTGCTACCCTGTCTCTCTCCCTCTCTCTACAGAGACCCTGGTTCTGGGACCACAGGGAATGCTGGAGGCAATATCCACTACAGGTGAGAGCACTGAGCTACCTCATCTCATTGCTTTGGATTGAAAATCTGCCTCAGTCGTGTCTTTCTTTTGCTCAAGAGACTTGAAGGTCTGGTAACACAAGACTGCATTAAAATCTGCACAGCCCCGATGATGAGAAAAACTTAAAGCATCAGAGTGAGCTGTGCTTATGAGTCTCCTCCTGCTCTCATAGTCATTGAATTACCTTGGAGGAAGATAGATAACATTTGTCTTAAAGAGGACACGTAAAACAAATGATCTTTGTTACTGCAGCACAATGTGGAGGAACTCCCGACCAGTCAAAGGAGGACCACACTCTCACGCCTGTCTTGACCAACCATTCAGATTCAGTCAGATATTCGTCTTGAGTTTTGTTTACCTTCCCTACCAGTTAATGATTTTCTGCTGTGCTCTACATCATTTCATCATTTATATTAAGTATTTTTACACTTTAACTTGCCCTCCTAAGTTATCTATGTAAGCTAGTTAGCTAGCCTGCTGTCCTCCCGAGTTCATGAATGCCATGGTCATGAATGAATGAAAAAGTTATTGCCATTTATATTGTTTATTTATATTTGGACCAGAGTTCCTGCTTTACTAACTTGTGCTCTGAAACTGGTTCTTTGTCTTCACCTATTGAGGTTTAACTCAACATGTAAGATTATTTCTGCCTCAGAGAAAACTTTCCGCCATTATTTTTCTGTTATCCAGTCAACCCCCCTACATGAGCTGGACCAGTCATCCCTCCTTAGCAAAACAAACTGCTTCTTTTAAAAACATTTGACAATAATTATTTGATATATCATCCACAGCTGTCTTAACTGGCCCACTGTGGCTACAGCTAGCAATTCCTATTAGAGACAAGGTTTTCTATATACAAACGTTACATTAATATTTTCTTTAACGTATAGTCATCTTTTAATTGAGGGTTTTTGCCTTATTTTTTCTCACAAAAAACAAAATTTTCCAACATGTATAGACATATATCTACTGTTGGTTGAGATGTCTCTCCTGTGCCACCAGCACGGTAATGTTTCTGAATTAAATTCTCCTGACTTCGAACAATGCTTCATCTACAGCCAATGGAGAGAGCCCATTACTGGTACTACATGCTGGAGCTGGGTTTTTACTGCTCTCTGCTCCTCCGGATCTCAGTGGACATTAAGAGGAAGGTGAGGTCCTCAACGTTCACTTACTGGAAATGTAATAGTACTGACTCACCCACCAAGTTCCCATCTACTTGTGTTACAGTGTTTGAGTGCCTTTAGAGAAATGCTTCAGCCTCATCATATTTCATACTTGAAAACTTCTGCTTTAATGATTGACTGCTTTACTTTGCATGGGGTTAATGAGTGGCTATAACAGCAGGGGACTGGTGGATACAGGTGGAAGGATCATTATTAAAACTCCCAACACTTTTAAATTTTGTCCTTTGACTTAGGTCAGACAATGCACCTAAAAGGGAGTGACACGTGAAGGCCATTCTCTTTCACTGAGTGAATACTCTTTGCTGTCTTTGACAGGACTTTAAGGAACAGGTGATCCACCACTTTGCCACCATCTTTCTGCTGAGTTTCTCCTACTGTGCCAACTACATTCGCGTCGGCACCTTGGTCATGCTGCTTCACGACTCCTCTGACATCCTGTTGGAGGTAACATGCGCAATCACGCGTACAACACACTGGTCACACTGCTCAGGATACACGCAGATACACTGTATACTATTTTGTGTGTACCTAATGCATATTATGTGCTTGCTAGTGGGTCAAAGCAGACATACCAGAGGAAGGTTTAAATGTCTGGGAAAGGCTTCTCAAACATATTCACATATGTCACTATAGTCTCACTTCCAGCATGGCACTTCTACCATTGTCCTACTTCTGAGTCTTAGCCCTACCAAAGTGAGAAAAGTTGGGAACATGTAGTCTGAATATTACTGTACAAGCTACAGCACTCAGTTTGCTGAAGTGTCCATGGGTCATAGGGTCACAGTGAGATCGGGGCTAAAGTTAAATGTTAGGAAATAAGTATCTACACTGAGATCTCCGTAGTAGCCTGCAGGGTGATGAACATTAGGCAGGTCCTGTGACTTCGTCCTGATAGCCACAGGCACTGTTGCAGCTAGAGGTGACCTTTGTTTACTTGCACAAAACAAGTGATTATACATTTGAAACATGTATTTTGCCTTGATCTGGCCTATATAAACAACCTGCCCATGTTGCAGACAGGAATGCCAGACAGATCATCATGCTTTTTCAATAGAGTATAAATAGAAGTGACATTAAGCACACTAGCTAATGCATATTTCCCTTTGCTGAAGACATGAGCTTGGTTTTCTTTTTTTTTACTAATACTCAACTCTATCCAATCCATCCATCCAAACCTGTACATTGCCAATGGGCAGTTAGCGTTGGAGAGACCTTCCATTGATATTTTTATTCTTTCTTTAATCAGTTCAATCATTCATCTTGTTGCAGTCTGCCAAGATGTTCAACTATGGTACAGGCTGGAGGAAAACGTGTGATACACTGTTCATCGTGTTTGCTGTGGTCTTCCTCGTGACTCGACTGGTGGTTTTCCCCAGCAAGTAAGGTTTTCTCTAGTGGGGTTTTCCCATTTTTGCTCTACGGTGATAAAATGTTAAACAAATGGGTACAGAATGGGTGGACTCGTGAATTTTATGAAAGAATTTTTTTTTTTAATTGTTTAATAAACTTGACTCAAATTCTTTGCTGATTTCTAGAATCATCCATACCACCCTCATACTGTCCATGGAGATCTTTGAACCCTTCGCTGGTTATTACTTTTTCAACATCCTGCTGATGGTGCTGCAAGCTCTTCACATCTTCTGGGCTGGCTTAATCTTACGCATGGCCTACAAGTTCCTCTTCTTGGGCAAGGTGAGAATCAGCAGTAAAGCTAAACATATACTGGGACTTCCCTCAGACATCTTAGCTCCAATTGGGAAATAATTTAATGCTAACAGTCAATATCAAATTTAGATTTAGCATCAAAGATTAGAAACGATGCACCCTTTTTCATAGTTGTTTAACTTCTTTGTCTGCTTCTGCCTTCAGCTGGACAAAGATGAACGCAGTGATGAAGAGAGTGAGGCGGAGGAGGACAAAGAAGGAGAGGAAGATAAGGATGAAGGAGGAGATTATTGTTGGGAGAGAAGTAAAGACGCCCTTAACTCCAAACTGTCTATACTGACCAACAGTTGTGTCCTAAATAATTTGACCAACCATAGGGCCTCTGTAACCGACAGAATGCGTAAAGCTCAGTAAAGTCTGGGTAGCAGCACACTTGAAGATTTTTAACAAATTTAGCCCCAATTTTAAGACAGGCGTGGTGTAAGTAGTGAATAATATAAAATGGATTTGATCCATCAACCTCTGCGTTGCAGGACGAGCAGGCTTGTGCAACTCTGCGTGAATAACAGGGATTAGATGAGTATTAGGGTTGAGTCTCTTGCTCATACCAGAATTGATGCATACTTGCTGGTGCTGTAGAAAGATTTAGAAAAAGATGTACACATAGCAGAGGATGGTTTCGATCCATCGACCTCTGGGTTATGGGCCCAGCACGCTTCCGCTGCGCCACTCTGCTATCATGCATCCCAGATGGGACTACAAACCCACAATCCCTGGCTTAGGAGGCCAGTGCCTTATCCATTAGGCCACTGGGGCTACAGCAAAAACTGTAGACAAGTGGTAATGTTTGGACAACATAGTGTTCAGTGGCAGGAACATATAATTCCTGTTAAGTGACTTTGGATTCTTGCTGATTTCTTAGAATGTGAGGCATCTCAGCATGATGTTGTTATTTAAGCAGTAGATTGTAGATTTACAATCAGTACCAGCTGTATGGCACATGGAGATGAACCTGGCAAAACTCTTTCCCTTGCTGATTCAGGCTGAAATATGAAGAATGGAAGAATTCTACATCATATTTTGAGCATCATGGTCTTGAAACTTTTGCTTTGGATGGCAACCCTAACTAGTTCAGGGAATCATGCAGTGTGTGTTCTGTGCCAGCCTGCTTGTGCTGTACTCCATTGTAGCCTACATTGCAGACTATTTTTACACAAATGTTTGTCAGTCAGCAAGTTGGCTAAACACAGGTTTGAAAAACAAAACTGACTGGAACTAAACTATAGCAGAATAGGTATCTAGTTCACAAATGGTGTGAACTAGATACCTGGTGTAGATAACATTATAGACAGAAATGATTGTTCACTGATGTAAAATAATTAATTTGTCACACATAATGAAAGACAATTATTTAACTGCTGTAAATAAAGTCATCATTTCACTATTTAAAACAAATGTTTTTTTCTTGTGATGATTATTAACATCATGATCATTTTGACACTATTTTCGATAACAAGCTATTATTTTATCAACCACTCTTCAGTAATTTTGAATCATACAGGCACGCTCCCTCATTAGAGAGGTCTGTAGATGTGTGTCCACTTCTTGATTAAATAAATAAGTGAAACTTAGACCTATTATAATAATAATGGCATAAGGCCATGGTCCTAAGCAAATCTAGAAGTTTAGTGTTTTGGATTGGTCAAAGTCCTGACCTAAATCCAGTTGAGATGCTGTAGCAGGACCTGAAGCAGCTGTTCATGTGAGACGCCCTCAAACCTCACTGAGTTGGCTGAGTTCTGTAAGGAGTGGGAGAAAATCCCAACAGGAAGACACCAGAGACTGATCAGTGGCTATAGGAGATGTTAAGGCCTACTATGTCATTGCTGCTAAGGGAGGCGCCACAAGTTACTGATTGAAGAAGTTCACATATTTTTGCACACAGGGATATCTGACTTTTTGTTAAATAAACCAATTTTAATAATTAAAATAAACAATTAAAGTATATCATATATATTTGTGCATGTTCTTTATTTGGGATATCTTCATTAATCCCTAAAGGGTTCACAAACTTTCAAGCCTGACTACTGTATGCCCATGGCTGACCTGCAAGAGAAAATAACAGATAATTCACAGCCCCAATAAAGTGATAATAGGGATTGAAAGTTAAGTCTAAATAAAATTATTCGTTACTATAGTAACATCTTGTCCTGTGTATTAATGAAGTTCATTTATGGTTATTTTTATGAAAAATAAATAAAACTGACTTTAGAAATGAAGTCGCCCAATACCATTCCACCTCATTTTCGGTGGACAAACGTGAGCGGTTTTTTTTTCACAACTGAACACGTGCAACCCTCAACCTGGATGGAGTTTAATTCGCTGCCTATGATTCACCTTCTGCAAGTAAGTTGTAAGGTGATAGAAACTATTCACAATTAGGCCATGTTTTGTGACACTAAGTTAAAACGGGCCTTTCTTATGCAGAATTGCAATTGTTTCCTAAATCTCCCAACACCAAGGTGCTAAAGTAATCCGGTTGAGGGCTAAATTAGTGGTGACAATAGCTAACTTTTACAGCTAGCATAAGGCTGGTTGAAGAAACAAGGCGGTTCGCCTCCAGACCACGTTATTATCGCACCATAGCACTTTCAGTAGTGAATTTGGTGGATGTTTTACACGGATAGTAAACATTTGGTAACTCCATGTGGGCTGTAGCACCAGTTACAGGCAGCCGAGTTAACGTAAATTGAAAGGGTTTATGTCAGCTAACTTTGCAACATTTTGTTTAATGCAGCCAACACCAAGTCGAACAGGAAGACTGAAACCGACAAAGAAGACGACCATTTGACGATATTTGGGTCTTTGCCTCGACTTGTTGAGTGATAAACGTATTGTTTTATCCCTGTCTCCCTATCCCTATCTACTTAGCGCCATGAGCATGTTATGCCACAGGGGGGCGACATTGTATCGATCGTGAATAACGTCAGTCATAGTTGCATCGAGTTACAGTCATACAGGTAGAATCAAAAGAACGTATTGATGGATCGATGTGATCTCTTTTGGTACTCTTCAAGATGACTGATAATGACATAAGTATGCGCGATAATATATAAGTATAGTCATTTTTTATGGTCCTAAGAAATAACTAGTGTTTGCAGTTGTCTCTGTGGCGCAATCGGTTAGCGCGTTCGGCTGTTAACCGAAAGGTTGGTGGTTCGAGCCCACCCAGGGACGGCCTTTTTTTTTTTTTCATAAACGTTTGATAACTGGTGATTGATCCCCGTCGTTCTGCATATCAAACACCACCCTATCGTCACGGCTTCGACCCCGATAAAGGTCTTTTAAACTGCAATATGTCAGAACCTGCCAGCTACAGCACAGCCCTCCTCCAGCTATGTAGATGTCAGGACCAGATCGGGTAACGTCTGCCTGCTGACGCTAACGAATGTCAAGTTCCTGCTTTTCCAGATCTACTGGTGCATGGTCTCGACGTGAGTGCTGATTCTACTACCTCTAAAACGATCTTTTTGTTTTGTTTTGGTAAATGTTCTTATATGTATGCGCAGTGTTTTAACCAGAGTATGTTTGTGATGTGTTGATGGCTTAAGAAGTGTAGTTTTGAGCTCATAGGTAGGATTTCTGCAATGCCAATTGAGTACCTTTTCGTAGATAGTGCGATTAATGTGGTGAATGCAACACCTTTATCTTAAGCCTAGCTCTTAACAAGCTTTAGACAACTGTTTGGTAAAAAAAAAAAAGAAGAGCCTGTGGGAAATAGTGGAGTAACTTACAGCAAATGGAGGCAACCTGGTTAGTCAGTTGTAAATATGAGGAAGTAACTCATTACTCTCACTTTGCCACCAGTCTGAGACAGCTGATATCCACAGTTTTGTCCTTGATAGTTTTTCGTGCATCTTTTGTATATTTGTTGACCTGTCTTAGTCTGGCTGACATATTTCTCTCTTCTTTATAGTAACCAAAGATGCAGATTTTTGTGAAAACACTGACTGGTAAAACCATTACCCTTGAGGTGGAGCCCAGTGACACCATTGAGAATGTGAAAGCCAAAATCCAAGACAAAGAAGGTACTTTAAGTGTAAATGGATGTGAGAAAAAAATAGAAATAAGCCCTCTGATTGCCCAAGAGTATAGTGAAAAGTAAGATAATCTGTGTTGTTTGTTATCAAAGTATTCAGCTATGGTAGAACATTTTCACATGCACAAACTGTATGACTTCATGAATGGTCAGGGGACCCATAGTTATCACCACTACAATTGTACACCAATTTTTGATTAAAATAACAAATACGGTTATTGAAATCAAATTTGTTTTCTCTCTTTCTCTCACAAAATCCAATTTGGCCCAGACCAAGTGTTGTGTGATTGCCGAAACTTTGTGGGCCAGTTTCCCAGATACAGATTTAGCATAGTCAGGGAGTAAAAAATCACCTCAGTGGGAGGGCCTTCATTGACAAAATCACTAAAGCTAGGTTTTGGGTGATCAGTTAGATTTGGCTGTGTGACAGATGTTTTTTTGTATCTGAGTGGGATGGACCTAATGAAACATGGGCGAGCCCAAGTCAACAATTGAAGACCACTGGGCTAGGGTGCAATGAAACAAGGGCATGGAGTAGAGTGTAGTTGTGAATGAAAGCGGTCAGCTGATCCACCCACTTCAGTATCGGTAATTTTTCAGTTTTCTCATTCTTGGATGCCCAACTCATTTCTAGGGGAAGATTATTGTTTTGCTGCTTATTTGTGTTCCTGTGTTCCTGTCTCTCCATCCCTAACATTCACATTTGTCACTATCCTCTTTCCAAGGTATCCCCCCTGACCAGCAGCGTCTCATTTTTGCCGGCAAACAGCTTGAGGATGGACGCACCTTGTCAGACTATAACATCCAGAAGGGTAAGATAAACTTGGTTAAAGTTAAACCACAGTGTTACACCATCTCAAATGCTATCAAGTAGACAGGAATAGTGATTGTCAACAGTCTGTTTCATCATTGTTGCATCAAGTCATTTACCCATTTAATTTTCTCCCCAGAGTCCACCCTCCATCTTGTCCTGCGTCTGAGAGGGGGCATCATTGAGCCCTCTCTGAGACAGCTGGCTCAGAAGTACAACTGTGACAAGATGGTCTGCCGCAAGTATGTGTATACACCCACCACTTTTCATGTTCGTAATACCAAATATGTTACAACTCAAAGAGAAAGACAGAGAAAAGGAACGATCTCTTTGGGCCCTAGCAACCTGCACAAACTACCTTGAAGGACGAGGTTATGCGTTGCATACCAGTGTCAAATGCTCCTTTAAGGCTAAGCTATTATAGCCTAGCCAAATGGTAACATTGTAGGGTGGCTGGTAAAATAGTCTGCAGGCTTCTGAGACAACTGCAATTGGATGTTATTAGGGCTCTCAGTAAACTGCTGAGTGGCCCCTTGGAGTGTGCATGAAATGTTTTAAATCACAGCATCTAAACTCAAGGCCTTAAAAGGTCTTGACAGTTCAACATAGCATTTCTAGTCTTTAATTCAGTTTTAGAGGTCTTAAAAATGTTGGGATGTTGGGACCTATATTCTAAGATAAAATGAAACTTTATTGATCCCCGTGGGGAACTTAGGTCGATTCTGATTGATCTACAATTGTTTTCCTTCCTTTGTTTATTTCTATTGCCAACCTTGTCTTGAATTTCATCATAACAGGCATTTAAAAGGTCTTAAAAAGTTTTAATTAAACTTTATTAAACTTGCAGAAATAAAAGCAGAGATACCTTTGAATGAAGACACCAATTTCTCTTGGTGGTGTGTTTGTATGAGAGGGAGACTTTCAGTGGTGTGAAAGATAAGGTGATCTTGGTGACTTTGGTCTGACGTTGCGTTCTCTTCATGCCAGGTGCTATGCTCGTTTGCATCCACGTGCTGTTAACTGCCGCAAGAAGAAGTGTGGACACACCAATAACCTGCGACCCAAGAAGAAGCTGAAGTAGATTGCTGGAATCAATTGTCAAAAATGTCAATAAAAGTTTTGACAAGGAAGGTTGTTAATACTTATTAATTCTTATTTTCAATGATGCCCCACAATACTTCCCCCGGTCGATGTGAGTGCTTGTCAAGTCATTTTCCACCCCATGGTCATCTACTCTGGTTACAGTAGCTCGCTATTTAATGACTTGATCATGAAAGAAAGATGTTGAAACAGTGTTGCAGTAGTCATACAACCTCCAATTACATATCACAACTGCCTGAAGGACTGAACACACATGAACCAACACTTCCATTCAAGGTGATGTTGGCAGTCAGTTAGCACTCACTGGCCTGCCATCACACAATCATATCAGATCAATACTGATGAATTCAGCTTTGGTAATCAAGTCAACTAGCATTTACTAATAAGTAGATGGTGGACATCCACATACCCACAACACAACATTTATGTCAGTTTCATGATCTTTGAGTGATTTGGTACAAATGGGAAAGTTTGGTTGTAATTGACTGAATGTAATTTGCTCATAGCAACATTCACTATCAGGCTCTACAGGATTATTTGATGATGTCATACAACTTATTTATATATCGCTGCTGTCATGTAAAAAACGTGTAACTCCAATTTTCATCTTTTAACTTTATGATTACATGGTCCTCTATGGCTTGAGAAAATTCTTGGTGATTCCTTGGGCTTATGAAATCTTTTCAAAACCAATTGGATAAACTCAAAAATGTATGACAGTCAAGCTGATTTTCTTAGTTCCTGAAATGTTGGCATTTTGAAGATACAAGGCTTTCATCTGACAGTGACAATATGCGATGGCAGTTGGGTGTGGAGAACTAATACTCAGCCAAGCATGTTGATGACAGGTTTCCACATAAAGGCAACCTGGTGAGACAATGGGGTGGCCAGAGGCCAGGCCTTTGTTCTTTGACATCCTCATATGTGAGGATCATGTAGAGTTATATTATGTAGCCTGATGGTGATGTTATGACCCAATTGTCCACTGGCAATTGATGTTGGTAAAGATTTAGAATGATAAAGCAATGATTCATCAGATTTTCAGTTTTTCATTAGATCTGTGATGAAAAGCAGTTGTGAAGAACTAACAGTCTGTCAGCTGTGTCAGTCTTTTATTAAGGATATTATTTTTGTAAAGTGGTAAATATGGAATGATTGGATCATATTGGAAAGCCTTGGGGCCTCATTCATAAAAATGCAATTGGAATCTGTAGCCAGGTTGTCAAATAATAATTACAGCTGAATAAAGCTATAAAAACATACACAGACATTTTGGAATATCAGACACTCAAAAGTTTGATTTTATTTTTAAATTTCACTTTGAACTTATCAGAAACTGACAGCTCCATGTCAAAGTCAACCATTCACCTCACTGGGCAAGTGCCATCCTTTGTGTCTAGCACATCCAAATTTCAAAATAATAGTGATACAGCTCAAACATGCAAATCCTAACATGCAAGGCCATAATGCTGTACCATGCAAGTTAATTTATTGAGTTTATTTGATCTGTGTGTCCTATTTCCAAATTTAGTCTTTGTGTGTTAGCACGCTCCTCAGGGCCGCCAAGAACAGAGCTTGCGCGGTACGGTAAACTGTGGACTTGAACATGCTTCTGAGATGTTCAGAGTGGATTTTACAGAAAAAAAATAACTTTTGAGTGTTTATTTTCACATATATCTGTTTTGTATATACTCAATGAGAAAGCCATTGCTTCAGATCCAGTTCTTGGCCAGCTGCTTCTGATATGTGGTCAAGATTTCCTCCAAGGTTTTGCATTGGCTGCGTTCAGTTTGTGCTAATCTCATGGTACAAATTCTAGTTCATGTACCAAATGTCCAACAAAAAAAACACAAAACACAAAAATTGATGAAATGATTAAGTCACTGTTTGCTTTTATTTCCAAACCCCCATGACAACAGCCCAGTGTTTCAGAGCTGGAGCAGGCGTTACTATCCACATCCATCCGTATTTTAGAGCAATTTCTGAATAAGGCTTGTTGAAAGTAATGCAAACATAACACCACACACTATGTTAAACAATACAATCTGTGATAAACTTAGATTTTTGTGAAGTAGACATTCTATTTTTTAAATGACAAATTCATTATTCACACAATACAACCACACTCACAAGGCCTGTGGCATGATATTGCCCCCAGCTAAATGTCAAGTAAAGTGCTGAGAAATGACAGAGGGCATAAAATGTCTCTTAAAACCTCCTTGAAAGCATCACACCAGTCAAAGCTAGATGCGTATTAGAGTGTAGTGCAGTGTAGCTCTCATAAGTCATTATCAGGTCAGTGGTTTGAGAAAGGAGAAAGACACAATGCAACAGAGGAGCATTCAGACTGGGACAGTCCAAATGTCAGTTTACCTTATCAGTAGTTCGTAGCAGACTAACTCATGACTTAGCTTTTATTGTTTCAAGATTCCTTAATAACTGTAACGTATTGATTTATAGCAAGTGGAAAACACCTATTTGTTCTAAACCTTATAGCTTAATGTATTTTCCTTACCCACAGGTACTTATTAAGAGTTAACTTATTTTAGATTATTAGATTCCTTACTAACCTAAACAAGAATGTGATATTAGACAAGCTTTTGAAAGATCCTACCAATGACTGTGCTCTTAACGTTTGATCTTTGGTGTGTGGTACTTAAATGATTAAATGCAATATTCAGATCTACTGCATGTATTTAAGATGTCTGTCCATGCCTTACCCAAATACACACTATCATCATGCCATTGCACTCTTGATCTTGCAGACATGTCCTTGTTTATCCCTGTAGAACGGTACCTAGTAAAACCACTCTATTCTTTGTTGTGTACAAGTTTACCAGAAATTCAAAATGCACGTTTGACATTATGGCTGTTAAATGATGCATAGTCCAAGTACAAGACCATACATAACAGCATGACTTCTACCGATCAATCTAACCCGAACCCTTTTCACAAATCAAAATCTGCTGCTGGGTGTTATTCTGTTGTAACTAATCATAACATTGTACACAGGCTATCAAATAGGCAAGCCAGAACATTAGAAATAATTTGCTCTACTACTCTTGATTTTTTTTTTAATTTCCATCCACTTTGCAGTAATTATACTGTGTCTTGCCCCATCTGCATGGATTCAGGTTAGACTATCATTTATTATCACCTGCCATTTGAAACAAACAAGGCTTCTTATCATTCATGCTGATACTGCAGCCCCATTTTTCTTTTTAACAAAAATCAGAACCTCTGACAAGTATGAAAAACTACAAGCACCAGTTTGCAATATTAAATGTCTAGCACTGTTAAGCACTTACCTTACAGTTAGTTTATTGCATTGAAACATGAGCACTACATTAGATTGGACAGACAATATCATCTATATGCTGCTGCTTAGGCGAACGATGCAACCTATGTTGAACATGTTGAGGAGTACAGCATAGCCTCTGCTGCAACAGGGACCTAGAGTAGCCACAATCTTCTCACAGCCGAGGTGGTTCTTGTGCTTGAAGAGGACAAGGACCAGCTCCATCTCGTTTTGTTTATTCTCCGCTCACTTCTGTCCTCTCTGCATTAGTCGTAGCAAACCGAACCATGTCATCTTCTCCATCCCTCTCTCGTGCGTTGTATCTCTCCACTCTTCCCATCTTATTTGTCGATGAGCTTAACGAGGCTCTGCCGGAGGTCATTTAGGTCAAAGATCTTGATGTCCAGGATTTCGATTGCCCTGTGGATCTCGTTGTCCATGCGATCCCGTTCCTCGAGAGAGTTACTCAGGTTCTGCTCTGTGTTCTGGATGCGCCTCTCCAGCTCTGTGTTGCGCATCTCCATCTCCTGCAGTGTAGAAGAGGCAGAGGGGAAGGATGAGTAAGGAAAAATGTTTCAATCAAATTAGTTTCAATGTCAATATAACTGCTGTTGAGAGGTTTTGACTACATAATCTATGAAAGCATGCCAAGCTGTCCTAATAACTTTCTACCTGTAATCTATGAATGGTCTCGTCCCTCTCATGTTCCATCTCATGGTACTCTGCTTTCTTGTTCTGCAAAATGTGGATTTCCTGGAAAGGAATGAAAACAATGTCTCCATCAGTTGGCTCATCTTTATAAGTTTTACATGACTATTATGATTTTCTTGATATATACAATAACCAAATAAAACATTACATCTTTGATGATAGCATAGTTTACCAACCTTTCATTATTGGATGTCATTTGAAGGAATTCAACTTTTGAAACATTCAAGTATCTTTAAAGTGTCTATTAGTAATAAGTCTGATAACATGTAATAAATCCCCTTGGTGTAAACTGACTCCTCAACAGGAAGTTGAAAATGTCCGTGCTCTACCATGCTCTGGGACTCTTTTAAAGTGGTGGATTGGATCAGATGGTGTGTTCAACTATCGGCATGTGCTGAAAGTGAGCTGGTGCATAGAGGGTTTGCAGTTCAAGCCGGGCAGAAGACAAGCACAGCATACTAATAACGGCCCTTTCACATTAGCTCCAGTTAACAGACCACAACTGGACTTGGTCTTGATTGGCAGCGCTCCGTTAACAACTACTTAAAACTGCAGTTAAGCAGGTTTGCAGCATCTGAAATGTTTTCAGAAAAAGTTTTGGATGTGGATTCATTCTCCATCCTCTGCATTCTTATGCTTCTGAATTGTACTTAGGTCGTTAGATATTACATTAATCACATCATTCAAGGACACAAGAACAGGCACAATGGCATATTCTTGATAAAGACTTAAGTATGGTAGTTAGAGGACCTTGGGTACCCACACTTTGAGAGGGGAACAGCTTTTACAACTTTGTGCTCCTTTGGACTGACTCCAGTTTCCAGTGTTTTGAAAGTACACACTAAATGTCAAAGGTTTGATGACTGATGAGCACGCCTTAGTTACTAGAAATGAGCTGATTTCATCATGACCTGCTCAGTAGGTGGATCAAATCTCAGCAAAGACGGATAGCACCCTTCAGTGTAATCTGATGGGGGACATCAAAGTGACTAATCTTCACAGACAGGGATAAGTCCACATTAACAAAGTAATTGCACTCATGAGGGTCAGTTTATGTTCCACTTGCAGCAGCAAATTGTGAGGGACGAGTTCAGGATGCCCTTTTCTTGTTTTAGAGCTAGCTGATGACTTTTCATGTTTTGATATTATTAGAGGCTTGAGTGAACTTGTATGTAAAATATTTACTTTTCGCTATTCTCAGTAAATGGGTGAATTCATTTCTGTAATTCCTTTTGGCTGGGAGGGATTGTTAATCCCTGTGTATTCATTTACTTCTGGAGTTAAACTAACATTTCAGGTAATCAACAGTGTTTGTTTTTGTGCATTGACTAAGGGTAGTAGTCAGGAAAAGCTAAAAAATGATGGGTATGATAATTCCACTATACATCATTGAAGATGTAGACAGTGACATCATTAATCAATCTCAATTTCTCTTGTCAAACACTGCTCTCTGTTTGATTCCAGCAGCAAAACTGGATGAAAAATAAAAGTGCCGACCTCATCTTTGGCCTTGAGCAGGGCCTCCAGCTCCTCCAGTGACTGGGTCAGCTCATCCTTTAGCAGATCACTGGGGCCTTGGCCTCCATGGGCCTCCAGTTCAGCCACCTTACATGACAAACACACACCACGCACACAGGAAACAGAGAGATTTCTAAAGCTACTGCATTACACAGTAACATTATTTTTCCACCATCACTGCCACTACTATTACTACTACAATTACTACCGCTGTTATTACATAGTTTACCTCTACCAGTGCCAATATTTCATGACAAGGAACTCATAGGTTGGCAGCACTTTCAATTGCACTGTAACACTTGGGTCTTTTATCCCATCAAACCTCTTTTAACCACGAGCAACCCATCCATCCATCCTATTCTACTCCATACCATCCAACTCTTCCACCTACTAATGCACTCAACTCTCCTAATGCCTCTGAGACCACCCTGCCTCCTCCATCCGCTCTCATCCTTCCCCTCTACACTCCCCTACTCTCTTCTATCTCTTTGAACCTCCCACACCCCCTTCTATCGCATTCACCCTTATTTTTCAATTCAAACAGGGAACAGCAGTGCTGCCACAGAGAATAGAGGCCAGTAGATCATCAATATTACAGCATCTATATATGTATGTAATGCTGGAGCTCAAAAACATGATGTCCAAAATATTAAAGATATTGCGTTGATTCATCAAAGCCTCTTTATAAGACACGGTGTGACTGGTATCAGTGATCTCAGTGTACACATACAACATGAGAAAAAGCCTGCCCCCTTCATGATTCAAGACCACTCGTACTTAGTTTCCAATATGGATTATCCCACCAATGGAATTATTAGTTTACAGTTACAGTATTACAGCTTATTATTATTTACTTTCTCCTTTTTCTTTTGTATGTTACGATCCCATTTCATTTCTACCTTTGGTTTTGAACTGACTGCGATAGCCTCTCTTGCTTTGTATCTCATCTGCACAACATGACACTGTGCAACAGTTTCTTTAACTGTACCTGCAAATAAAGACACACCAGAGACTAGAGACACACCACCATTATCAGGTAAATGGGAATTGAATCCTCACTGCAATGTCAGCTGGGCCCCATAAAACAGAACCAAACTAGAAGGACACCTCTAAAAAGGTCTCTGCCTCTGAGGGAGCCTTGAAAGAGAGAGGCTGTATTATTTTTAACCATGTATGGGTGGAACTAGGAGGAGTGCTAGAAAGAAAAAAAAGAAAAAAAGAAACGACAGGCTGCCAGCTCCCTCTGGTGATTTTTCATTTTTCCTAACTGGGGCATTGAAAGTAGGATATTGCTGTCCTACAAACCCCTCTCCCTCTCACACCACCCCAGAGACATGAACCATTTTCAGCCACCTGGTCCTCATCTTAAGATAGAGGGAATGAGAGCTTGGTCAAAAGAAGACAGGGGTTTTGCTTATTTGAATTTAAGGACCATTTGTTAATACGGATCAAAATAGTGAAAACAGTTCCTTGTTAAAATCACAAAGTAGTAGAGAAGTGAAATGTAGGGATCAATACTGTAAAACTAGGCTATAATGGAAAGGGATCAAGATATTAAACCATTGAAGAGGTTTGTAATTTTCAGCCTAAGGCACTGGTTTCCCTGAGGAATTAGCTGCCAGCAAACCTGAAAGGACCTGTTATTGATGAATGGGGATACGTAGGACAGAAGCATCTGTATCCACTGGTCAACCTGAAGGGTAATTCAAATGTAAAATTCTCTGGAGGTTCAGTGCATTTTGATTGAACTCCCTTGTGGTAAAAGTGGCATTGCCACATGTGTATTTCACACACACCGGTGAGTGTGAATCAGTACAGCCGGCACAGAGAACACCTTGATTAAAGCTTTGGAGAAAAAAGCCTGGAGCAAAAGTCTTGTCAGAGAATGATGAAGTGTGCTACCAGCCAAACTAACTTGTCCTTTCTATTTTCTGAACAAACACTTTCAAAAGAAGGAAATGAATTGTCTGAAAACGATGACCCAATCAAAACCTGCATGACCTCTCGCCGCAGTGAAAGGGCACATGTCTGAGACTTCCAACTCGGTCATTATTGAAAGGAGGAGAGTGAAAGAGGGAACAGCGAGAGGCACTGACTCATCAGCCTCACCTTGTTCTTGTTTGAGCAAGGCTTTACTTCTGCAGTAGTCTGACTGTCTGCTTCCGTTACACTGTTTCACACTTCCAGCATTGATAATTAGGTGTGAGCATAACCATCAACCTCTGTCCTGCAGGTAACTATGGAATGAACAAGGATTGGGTTACACATAAGGGCAAAAGACCTTTATAAGGCCATGAGAGGGAATAACTACTTCTCAACCATACATACATACATTGAGGGTCAACGACTTTACTAACCTAACAGCTAACTCATTCACAGTGACTTGTACAACATTGTACATCTGTACAAAACACACAAGTTGTACAACACGTATTTACAGAACAAGTTATGTAGGACTGCAGCAATATATGAACTACCCTAAATGTAACTGAAAAGCCTCTTCGATGGAGATCCCCCTCTTTCCTCTTCCATGCTACTCTCTCATGTGCTAGTCTAACGTAACTGTTAATACTGGGTTATGCCCCTGTGAGTGAGTCTCCATCTCAACATGGCAGAGGGTCTCACCTGGTCTCGTAGCCTCTCGGTCTCCTCCTGATATGCTACCAGCTGTTTCTTCCACTGCTCCACATTAGCATTAGCCTCATGTAGTGCAGCCACCAACTTGCCGTTGCTGTCCTGCAGAGTGAAGAGCTCAGCTTCCATGTTCATCTCACAGATGGACCTGAAAGACACATACAAAAAGGTGTAACCCAACCATACACAATTGGAATAATATACCAAGAACCTTTGAACCTTTGACCTTTATCAAACCTGACTGAAAGCTAACAGTTGCCTACCTCTAAAATACAAGCATTTGATGCCTAAACTCAAAGAAAGGTAAAGAGAGAAAATATAGTTCACAATGGAAAGTTTTTGCACTTGTGTTTTATTGGTCAATGTACAGTGGAGACTGAGACTGAGAAGATGGGTCAGTGAGAGAACAATGACATGCGTGGTCAAGAGTCACATCTACACACCATAAGCACATGAGCTACACCCCACTCATTCTATGTTGGTGTCAAGACCTTGACGCATTTTGTGCAATGAAACTCAACTCTTTATTTAAAATTGAGGGGCGATCTAAGTTGTCAGGAAATACAAGATGGCTGTATGAAGCAAATGTTTGTCCACACTGCCGTCTGCTGTGGCTGGCAGTGCAGCAACATCGCCTCTGCCCATAGAACATGATGAAAACACTGTTGGCCCAGTCAGCACAAGCAACCAAACCACTACAAAAAGCTAAGAAAGCTCTAACAAGTACTACAGGCTGCAGCAGCACACCTACTGCCTGGAGTGAGAGTCATTTCACAAGTTGAAGAACAAAGAAAATATATAGCCATTAAAATGCCCAGAAAGCAAATAAGACTTAAGAATTCACGTGTGAGATTCTGGACGGTTTAGTTTTGATTTGTCTGTATCAACAAGTCTCTCAGTGAGACTCAGTCAAGAGACTGCTGCCACCACGTTCTTCACTAAGTTGAGTAGTAAAGCTCCAGACATGTTTGTGATCAAAGTGTGAAACATGATTCCTGCAAATTGATCAAATCATTACTGTCATTCAAATCTGCAATGAGCTCCTCCCTGTACAATAAAGAAGACCAGTAAATTCAGCACGAGGGCAGCTCATGCTTCATAGTTTTCACAGTTCTTTTCCATTACATTTCCAGCAGACTTTGCTAACCTTGGTTGCAGTTTAAAATGTTCCGATTGTAAAGCTTTATTCTCTTAATAGCTTAAAAGTGAATTCTATTTGTTTTTCTTTGGTTGAAATTTTTGCTGTATGATGCGTTATTTGACAAAATACATAAGAGACTCAGATCTGCTATAGCTAAATGTTCTCCTCAGATTTTGTACAATTTGCACAAAAGGTCCATAAGTCTCTTAAACCTTGATCCCTTGCCCTTATATCACTGTCCTTCTATGTCTAGAAAGCTTGAGGTGATCCCATGGCAACAATTTACCATGGTAACCACTTCAAGAGCAGCTTTCTGTTATAATAATGGGAAAGCATTGTGGATGGCACCGGCTGGTGCTGCACGCATCAACCACAGCTGTCCACCTTCCATCTCTCCCTATCTACCCTTCCCACCCACTCCCTCCAAACCTTTTCCCTCTCCATCCTCTCCCTCTCCACCTCACGCCCTACCCTATCTTTTTCCCCCCTCCCCTAATGAGGTGGTGACATCATCTCGGACTGCGAGGAATCTGGGTGTGGCCCTGGACGACCAATTCGCTCCGCTGCCTCGAGGCGACTGGTTGCCCTGTCGCTCAGAGGCCCCTGCGGCCGATCTACCCGGTGACGGCTCTTTTCTGGCCCCACAGTGGTGGAATGAACTCCCCATTGACGTCAGGACAGAGTCGCTGAGTCGCTGCCCATCTTTTGCCACAGGCTGAAAACCCCCCTCTTCAAAAAATACTACCCTGACCCTTCCTCTTAGCACTTGCAATTTTGTTTTATTTGTTTACAAAAATAAATAAATAAATAAATAAACATATACATATACACCGGTCAGCCATAACATTAAAACCATTCGGCGGTGGACAGGGGTCAGCATGGGCACTCTGACCGGTCTGCTACGCAGCCCCTTACGCAACAAGCTGTGATGCACTGTGTGTTCTGACACCTTTCTATCATAGCCAGCAGTAACTTTTTCAGCAATTTGTGCTACAGTAGCTCTTCTGTGGGATCGGACCAGACGGGCTAGCCTTCGCTCCCCTTGCGCATCAGTGAGCCTTGGGCGCCCATGATCCTGTTGCCGGTTCACCGGTTCCTTGGACCACTTTTGGTAGGTACTAACCACTGCATACTGGGAGCACCCCACAAGACCTGTCGTTTTGGAGATGCTCTGACCCAGTCATCTAGCCATCACAATTTGGCCCTTGTCAAAGTCACTCAGATCCTTATGCCTGCCCATTTTTCCTGCTTCCAACACATCAACTTCAAGAACTGACTGTTCACTTGCTTCCCAATATATCCCACCCCTTGACAGGTGCCATTGTGACGAGATAATCAGTGTTATTCACTTCACCTGTCAGTGGTTTTAGTGTTGTGGCTGATCAATGTATATAGCTTATTGCACTTCTACTTTGGCACTGGTTATACTCTTAAGATGGTTGTTTGGGGAGGAGATGCACTTACGATTTTTGGCTAGTAGTTTTCTTGCCTACCTACTTTGAATGCACTTATTGTAAGTCGCTTTGGATACAAGTAGGGCTGGGGATCGAAACTCAATACTTTTTGAGCACCGACCGAAACACATCTGTAGTATCGAAAACGGACCAAGCATTCGGTGCCAAGTTTCAATACTTAACATATCATTTTAGAAATGTATAATACTTGGTTTTACATTCAAACGTACGATCTCCGTTTCATCTGGTCAACCAATCCAAAATGTAAACAAAGCCTCTGATTGGCTCATACAGAGCTACAGGCAGGGAGGGAGAGGACTGGAACATCACCTGCACTGAGAAACTCATAGTAACAATGGCGCAGAAACAGTCAAAAAGCGCCTGCTAAATGACTGTAATGTAATGTAAATGTACTTTGAACATAAAATGATATAATGTCACAAATCTCTTGTCTTTTCAAATCCGTTCTACCCTGCACCATGTGTACTTTCTGTCTGTGTACCGGAGCAGATGAGTCAGAGACAGTGAACATATACAAAGAAAGATTTTCAAAGAAAGCAGAGCAGTATTAAACAATATGAACAATATTAAATAAAATAGTTCTTTACTCCTACAAAGTACAAGCATTTCACAAAGGGGAACGCTTCATGGCATTTAATTATTATAATGTTGATATTATTACATTGAATTAGTGGGATTCGACTGAATGAGGATAAAGATGTTTGCGGTCCAACTGCTTCCCTTTAATCTCCCTTCTCTGGACTAGTGTTTGTGTGTGGGTGCGTATAAATGGGTTACCCTTCAGAGAGCATCTTTTTAATGCGCTCCTTCTCAGAAGACAGGGTTATATCTGCGCTTTGGCTCCGGAATAGCTTGTCCTCAGGCCCGTTCACACACATCACCGGTGGAGACTGGAGGTCATCTGAGAGGTCCTGAGAAACACATCAGTAAATGGACTCCATTAATAAACAGACAAGATTTTATGGAGCGTACATACTCTATATCAAATCAATAAATCAGATGGGGGGGGGAGCTTCTTTCAAAAGAATTCTTTGCCATCCTTGATGGATTCACAATGGGGGAGTGAGCTGTACAGAGCACCTTCAGATAGGAAAGGTGTCTGTTTTGGTGCGATAAAGTAACAGCTTAGCCTACATGAAAGCTCACACTATAGACATCCCTTATGTGCCATCTGCCTATTACAGCTTAAATAAATATTTTGATGTGCTTCAGCGACACAGACAGCAAGTTACACAGCACAGCAGTACAGCTTTTAGCATCTGCGCACATACTTCTTGAGCTTCAAAGTATAGTATTTCCAAAGACAGTGATTTGGGTGCTCTTGTTTTGTGCAGAGGCCAAATGGTACCACTTGGCTTTTCAAAAGAAGATAAAACAATGCAAACAACTATGAAAGACCTACCTGTGAGAACTAGAAAAGAAATCCATCAGGTAGCAAAACAGACAAAGAAAAATGTCAACATAAGGGATACCATACATAATGTTATAAGCAGCTCTGTGATCAATTCTGCTTTAGTTGACTGCAATGCTACTTAGCAAGAATCAAGTACAATTAACTGACGCAGTTCGCAATTTTCCAGGGGTTTGGGTTTTCTAATGCGTTCATTAAATTGCTAAATGTGCTAGACGTGGAATGAGAGACACCACTTGAAATCTATTGAGCTGCAGAATTAAAGAGAAATGCCTCATGACCAGGCAGATGTAAATGATGGATAATTCATCTCTATTGATCAAGAAGTGGTCCAAGCCCTGAGCGGACTACATTTTCATCACTGTGTCAGTCAATGGCCTCTTGGTAGCTGTGGGTAGAAAATGTTGGCGTACTGCGCACTGCTGGGCGGCATGGGATAATTTTACCATCGCCCTAGTTTTCCTCACTTTCTCTTCCCTTGGAGACAAGTGACCTGGCTCATCCTTGTTTTGCCTTTGTTCCCTCTCTCCACACCCCATCTCCATCCCTTCTTTGATTCAATCACAGTGGCCTACAGAACAGTTATAGCTGAACTGCTGCAAAGTAAAATAAATAATACAGGTACATTCATCTGGTCTGGCCTGGACTGGCACTGTGCCAGTCCTTAAGATACCAAGACTGAAGAAACCTCATTGGATGCTTCTGTGGATCGTTCTGCCTTTTCCCCCATTCATGCTTCCTGCTTGATAACTGGAGTTGCTTGAACTCATTTCAAGAGACAACTTGCTCTGCTTTCATGTTGACACCTTTGATTTTTCTGCAGTGTCTCATCCCCTCTACTGTAATCCATGTGGATTTTGGTGCACTGTCACGACAGGATTGGGCTCACCTGAGGAGCAGCAATGGTGAGGGCCGTGTTGGCCAATTCCTTATCCTGTGACTTTTCTCGTGCCAGACGAGCTGCATCTTTCACCTCCTTAAACTTCTCTGAGAACTTTCAAAAGAAGACAAGAAATGAAAGCGTTTACTAAACATATAGTAGAGCACAAATGGCCCTATGTTTGCTCATGTAAAATGAGGTTGATATGAAAGAGGGAGTGGTATTTGGTATTTTACAATTAGTAGAAAGGATTTACCAAAGTTTTTATCAGTGCTCTGACCTCAAATCATATGACTTCAAATAGAGTCTGATTTCAAGGTAAAAATTTGACAATTAGAGACTTTGGAGATAGTAAAAAAAAAATTGTGGTTTAATTTACCTGATGCAGCTGTTGCTCTGTAGCAAAACCCAGACCGTAGACAGTGTTGGCCCTGCTGTCAGCCCATTGGCCAAACTTCTGGGATGTCTTGGTGAATGTCATGCTGGGTGTAATGGTGCAGTTGATGATTGCCTGCAGAAGCAGAGATATCGAAGCAAATCATGTGGCTTCTAGAACCCTTGAAGATATTATATTTCAATAGCAGGCCATAATATAGACAGGGTCCCAACAAGCTTAGCCTGTGGGAAACAAAATACATTGACTGTCTGGAGTCTGGAATTTTTAATGTATATGTATTTAATGTTTGTGTAGATAGTACGTGTTTACCAACTAATCACCAAATATTCCAAAAAGCAATATATCTCTTTTAGATAAAAATACTTACCTGATGTTCATTGTTCAATATTTCAACCATTCAACTGAAATTATCTAAAATGTTACTATTTAATGTTTGTAA
>OOFE01050799.1:0-20903 GCA_900323365.1 Monocentris japonica | reverse complement strand
AATATTTTTCTAAGTGTCACATTTTGTAATGGTGGATTTCTCCTTTTGGAATATGCAGCAATACAAGTATCATATGAAAACCACTGTTGACCATTTTAATAATTCATTCTCCTATGTGCAATTTTGAATCATAATTTGAACACAGCACCTGCATAAAGTAAATGCTTCAACCTTGTCAGTTGTGGGATAACTTCACATGTTTGGGATTCCATTGGGATTCCATTGGGAATTCCAGAAGAAAGCAAACAGATGCTATCGAGCAATTCATCCCTTGAGACTTGAGTCTAGACATGAGTTTGTTCCCTTAAGATAATTCACATGGCATGCTCTCATTTTTCACAACAGCAGATGAAGAGCAGAAGGAATATTAAACTGTATTGGCCAGCAGCGGCACAGCCCCTAACTGAAGAATCCAGTTCAACATCTCAGCCACAGGGAACTGTCTGAAGCTACCTCTTTCCCCCCTTGCCGCATGAGGGGAAAAAACACATTAGAGGCAGACCTATTTATAAACCTTTCTACGTCATCTCCAGCATTACAATAATGAAACTGATTTAAAATCCCAGAATTGCAGGGCAATCACAGCTTAGAAAGCTGTTTCCTCCTCCTTTTCCTCCTCCAACAAATGATTACGGGGACTCTGCAGCCTGCACGTCTGTGGTAACATGTTTGACATAACATGTTGGACAGTGGCAGCAGCAGTGAAGATTATTGTGAAGCCAGACACCAGTCCTGGCAGGATTGGGCTGTTGACCGACCAACTGCCACGCCGCACTGCCTTGTGGGAGACAGGAATATGGGTCAGAGCAGAGGTGTTAAGAAGAGATCAGATAGATCCCACCAGTGCTTGCTGTTGTCTCCCATTAATCTAAATCCAAAGGCCTGTGAGAAAGATGCTCTTGCTCTTGATTTCTTGACACCTACTATGGTGTTGTTCATGGCATATGTCTTAATCTTACAGGTTTTCTGGTAAGAGCATGGTTGGTGGAAGAGGAATAGCTGTATTTGGCTGTTTTTTGTGTCAAGTTTTGCAATAGAAATACCTTAGGAAACACTTAAAAAAGTAACTCCAAACCAAAGACTAAACATTAAAAAAACATTCACTTTAAAGCAGAATTCCTATTATTCCTATGAACTAGGACCTATCAGTCTTGATTTATCATCATGAAAAGGTCTTACCCAAAGCAAGCAAAAACCAATCTAAGCCTCTCTTAGAGACAAGGCCACATTATCTGCACTGCGATTCAAACATAATCCTACGTAGAGAAAATCCCTTGAGAAAGAAATGTTTCATTATCAAAGATACTGTACACGGCCAGAACCGTAATTTATTTTCACGCGCTTTCAATCGATGCTCCTTTAAAGAAAAGACTTCAGAGCTGAGCTACAGAGTTGAAATTTGTCCACCGTCCCTTCATCTTTATTGTCGTCATCACCGTCACTGTCATTATCCTCCACCTCACCTTGGTCCCGCCCACGCTGATGATGCGGTAGACGTTACGGTTAGCATCATAGAAGAAGGAGACGGTGACGGCATGCTTGCTGGCAGGGATCCAGTTCCTCTTGGTGGCGGGGTCAATCTGGAAGACATGGGCCCGGGCGCTGAAGATTGGCTGCTCCCTGGAGAAGGAAAATACAGAGATGATGACAGGGGGATCACATTCATTTAAGGGGCATGTCGGCATGTAAACCCTTTCATGCAGGACAACAAACTAACCCTAACCTTCCCTGTGTTCCCATGTTGATCAACATTTCCCCTCAGAAGCCATTGTGATACACTGCTGCTCAAATGGTGTCCCTGTCTTTGTGCTTAGAGGGAAAATCCCATCTTCTCTTCACGGCGGGGCACCTCTTTCCCTGTCTTGTTTGACTGCCATTCAGGGACAGATGTTGGAATCACCTTTTGCTCTCTCCCACTCGATTTCCTGCCTAATTCGCCAGTCATACAGAGCTGCGACTTGGCTGGCATATGATGTTGTCACACTGTTGCCTGAAACACTCTGAACCTCTCTCCCGAGTCCCTCCACCCTCTGTCCTGCTCCTGCCAGTGTTTGCAGCAATGTATCCTAGATACGAGGTAAATATATTGAAGCAACAATGTTACTAGTGTTCTAGAAATGGTTTGGCCACCGTCATGTGGTATGAATGGTAAGACTGCAAAAGGTCTCTCCCTCTCTCTCTCTCACACACACAAACAGCTGGTGACAGTCAGTCCAATTAGTGTGTATACACAACGGTGTATTCCCTACTTCAGGTACAGACTTGACCTGGATAGCAGACTACAGATCGCAAAATTAGAAAATACTCCAAGAGACAAAATTGTATAAAGTCTGTATGACTGTAACGCCAAAGAGAGGAGACGTTTGAGCACATTGTAGCCTCTCAAACTTTCTGGTGCGTCTTTTCTCCTGGGTAGAAATGTAATTCATAGAGGAAGTCAAAGGTCAAGGCCACTGTGACGGCAGAACGCCCTCAGTGGTAATAAATCAAAAAACGCAAGTGCAAGACTATCTCGGGTGTTTGATGATTTATATGTGAGGACATGACTGCAACACCATGTGGTGGTGCAGCGACTATCCCAATTGTTGTCATAACTGCCCATTTCGGTTGCATCAAGATATTGCCTATGTATCATGGCCTTAACACCGTATCTTCAAAGTTTAGAACATGGAAATGGTAAAAATCAGGACACTTTCTCTGTGCAGCATTGTACATCGCTGTGAGTGTTCCCAAAATAACTATTATTTTGGCCAGTCATTGTATATTTATATCTGACCTCTTTACTGACACACAAATCCATTAATGGTCTATCTCTCAGTCTGTTTCTGTACTAGATCATGATATCAAGAAACAAAATTACAGTAGTCACACACACACGCAAACTCTTTCTCTCTTACTCTCTATCACACACACACACACACCTGCACTCGCACACACAGTGTGTCAAGGACTGATTGTAAAGATGCTATAGTGAACAATGGCATTTCGATGGCTGGCCCACTCAAATCTGATACAGCCTCCGCTATAATTCTCCTTCTCATCTCACAGTAATCCTCCCTGTTGTCAGTGGATCTCGTGCTTAGCTTCCACGGCCCAGCCACCACAGACACAGTGATCCAGGGCCTGGCTGGGACAGGACATCGGGATGAAGGCTCTGCACTGTGACAGCTAGCCTCTGTTGACTTTGGTCCAGTCTGTTTGACGTTGGGACTGAGGTTAGTGCTGTGTGTAATATACTTTGACAGTCACAGAAGAATTTGACATGACACTCTGGTTATAAAGTCACTCTGAATAATGACTTTCTGCCTATGTAGGATTCTGACATTTAGATGATATTTTCAGGATCATGTAATTAAACTTCTGACGCCAGTGAAGGAGACTGTCGACGGACTCAAGTCATTCTTTAAGCTCAACCAGGGGATGTAGTGGAGGGTGAACCCAAATTGCAGAATAAATTTTACCCACCTTTTTAGGGCGACTTAAATCCTAAATTCATAGTAAATTCATAGTACACATCATAGTAAGTAGTATCAAACTAAGGTAAGTCATGAAGATAGGGTCTAAATAAATGTTTTGCTGAAAATATAATAGATTTTTGTTTAGATGATTGATTGTTTGCCTTAGGATGATCGCCTGCTGGAGGTCTGGGTCACAGTTTACCCACCTTTTTATTTACCACTATGTTACTGAGCTCTACCCATCCCTCAGATGCATTATGGAGCCCCATACTAGGATTTATTAGGACGGTGACAGTGACATTCAGCACTCTATTCACTCGGCACCGTTATCTCAGGCTCTACTTGAGTAATCACTTCATTGTGCGGTCCAGAAGGGCAGTGAAAAGGGGGAAATATTCCCAGCATTCAATTATAAAGTTATTCTACTCCCGGCAGGGTCAAGGGACGTGTTTTGACCTTGAGCTCTTCTACTTTGAATATCTGGCAGCAGCGTTGTGTACTCCCATCCGGTGGGATCACCTTGCAGCACCAGCGCCAGGGGGACGCCGGAGGCACATTAGGTCTGCTTCTTTTAGCTCCAAACACATTCCCCAAGTGCCGGAGAAGCAGAGCGAGCTTCACGCCGATAGACCCAAGGAACCTGTTCAGGTTCACCTGTACTCCTGACTGGCCAGTCTCCTGTGGCAGGGTTAACCACTTCTGTTACACATTCACGACTAGGCTGATTGGCTCAAGTGTGTGAGAGTGTGTGTGCAGTATTCAACATTTATTGTTCAGTTGCACATGTGTGTAAGAAAGTCACGGTTAACTGGACAGCGATCTCACTTCTGAAAGATCGTCAGTTCCTCAACCTTCATCCTCAGCAGATGGACGTCGCCTACGGGGCTTAATGGGGCGTTTCTAAGCGTAACAAAGCCTGATAATAGTGATTGGATGGAAGCCCATGCTGCACCTCAGCATGAAAAACGCTACGTGTTCCTGTCACACTTTTACAATCTAGCATTCCTCTTATCACCTTTCTCTTTTCACCCTTCATCCTGACATCCAGCTCCCTGCACCGCGCCTCTGTGTGAACGCTCCCCTCCTCTTTTCAAATCACAACGGCAATAGAAACATCCTAAGCAGAGACATTACTAAGAAGTATGGATCAAATAATCGGAAGTCTCGGGGGCGTTACGATAGCCACACTGGAAAACACAGAATGACCGCCTTAATATGATAGATGAATCGAGTCTAAAAAGTTTCAGCTGAATAGACATCACTGTTATTACCACGAGTGACAAGTCAAGGTTTACTTTCCCAGAGGTTATTCGTTTCAGGTGTATGTGGGTGGATGACAGGCCAAGGTCACAAGAACAACAAAGGAAAGTGCTGGAAAAAACACAAGAGAAGCCAGTGGATGTTTAAAGTGCAGGCTACTTACCTTTCTCTGTGGTGAGGAAACATCTTAGAAGGTGACCGACACTTCTTTTCTACCGAGGAGAGAAATAAGTAAAGTATGGATTAACTCGTCAGCCTGTAAGGAGAACTAACAGACTAAAGACAAGACCGTCTTCCAGAGTGATTAAAAACAAAACTTTGCCCTTCCACACATACCTTGTCTACAGTGTTTAACCTAACTACACCCAGCCACACTCACCCCATTTCGATGCGAAACCTTTATAAGAGTTCCTTGTATCTATTAATATTTAGTAGACTGCTGTTGCTGTCCCAGTCTCCTCTCTTTGTCCGAGTCCGGGACACGGATGCTTTATCCCCGGTTCATTCTCCGGGGTGGGAGGGGGGTGGCTTCACTGCAAGGCGCTCCGGTGTTCGGCTCCGGTGCTGCAGCCAGCTGCTGTGCAAAGTGTCAATATAGCGGAGAGTCGTCTTGCCTTGATCACTTGGTTCACCTCGTGAGAGTCAAGAGACAAAGGAAGCAGAGCTGACCTCGGTGACAGAAGTGGTCGCAGTCCCGTCCACGTCCATCGTTTGTTTATTTGTTCATTTAGTTGTTTGGTTAATGGCCAGAGGAGAAGCAGCTGCCCCCTTTTTGTCTCCTCTCGCCTCGACTGCTGGTTCTTGTCTCACCTCGGGCTCGGTTCTCCTCTCCACTGGTTGCATCCAGCACACAGTACCACCTGCTGGCTTTATAGTGGCGAGGCTCGGCTTAGTGTTAGCTTGACGCTTTCCCCCTGCAACCAATGCATGCTTGCATTTTACAAACTTGTTCTCCTGTCAGCGGACAGTTATTAGGGTTATGAAATATTATCCTGACCTTATCGTACTTGGTTATTTGTTATCTCCTATGGTGTCACTATAGTATTCCAGAGAGAGTTAGGATTACTATAGTTCTTTCTCATAACGGGTTTGAGAACTACATAATGTCGCACTGGTATTTAAGGCTTATTTATCACTCTTGTAATTTAACAAACACGTTATAACAATGAACAGCCCTGCTTTACTCCATGAACCGATTCAACCTGCCAGCCCCTCTGGAGGAACCGCTTATTAGTTGGAACTACACAAATAACAAAACGCAATGTGAAGTCATTTTAAATGAGCAAAAACAAGCAACCTTTTATTTACTTCCCAAGGATATTAATTAACAAGATTTTTTTCTGAGCATAACTGACAGCTACAGACATCAATTAGCAGGCAGAAAACTAAATGGTGCAGCCCATTTGGCTAATACAAAATGCAGCTCGTTCAGTTTAAACAATAAGAAGCCAAATAGATATAAAGTTTCATATAACACAAAATGGAAAAACTCACAATAAACAACCATCAAGTCATAGGACATCCAAAAATGATATGTGGTATAGGATGAGTTGGTAGTTTATCCTTCATATTTTCCTTTCAGAAAAAAAATGAAGTGAATGACGATTTGTTTCCAATGGCTAATGCCTCCAAACATGCCAATAAATGGATGTGCATGTACCAAGTAATGATAATCTGCTACAGACAAGGTGCTACATTAAGTTATAGTACCGACATGAGTGAAGTAGTATGAGCCTTATGACTGCACAGGTGGCCATAAACTGACCTGAAGAGCAACAGGGAGCTTTTATCAATAGCATGTCTGGCAGACTGTGCCTGCCTTTCCTCTCTGGCAGACTGAATACTTTTCATTTCCACTGTACCAGAGAGGGCTGCAACAAACATTTTTGGAGTGATATTAAATATTATTAAACCCAGCTTTGTTTGAGATCAAAGGTTGCTGCGCTCATAAGGACAACTATGATAATCAATACTAGGTCTTAGTGTCATGCATTTCAGTAACATGAAAATGATGGTGTTTGACAATGATCACAAGCAAGGTTAAGGGTTAGGATACCTTGGAAGAAGACGAGTTATTGATAAAACAGGCTGCACTGTAACTTCATGAGTGTCCATTCAAGGCATATGAAATGAGAACATAGAAGCATAGACTTCTGAAAGTTTACCAGAGTTCAATATAGAATGAGATATTTCTTGACAGGATGCACTATTATTTGTGACATTCACTCCATGCTGTACTAACAAGGACAGCAAAAAGGAAAATAAACTATGTAATCCAAAACGAGGCAGTCTTTGGGGTGAAGTGCAACGTAAATCTACACTAAACTCTTTCAGGGGACATCATGACTAAGAATAATTTTCAAAATGTTCTTTCGCCACACATCAAAGTCCAACGTTTAATAACCTCAGAATGTCTAATCCTTTGACCTTCCCATATGCATCTCAAAATCTCTCATCGGGGTCAAAACTGGCCAGACAATAGGTTTCTCTTCATCAATACATTCATTTTGAAATAGGTCAGTACTAAGATTCACTAATTTTGAGTTGGAACTTTATCTTCCTTTGTAGTGAGTTACACTGCAAAGTAGACACTTCCATAATAGTCACTGAAAAACTGAGTCAATCATTTTTCTGAACATAAACTCATATCATCTCGCTTCGCTTCATCATGCCAATCAGTGGCTTTAATTGGGCATAAAAAGATGATTTCTATTAATTATATGTTTACTAACCTAGGACTTTTGGGCAAGAGTCTTGGCCCAATGGCTTATTTTATGCATTTAACTATGCTCAAAAGATGAGCCCAGTCTGCTAGCTAGCATATACTCTTCAGGGTCAGTGGTGAATCAGGTTGCCAATCGGGCTTTTTATATAATTTGGAAATTATCAAATAATGTCAAAAGCATCACAGCTTCATTTGGTTATAAGACGATGGTTACGGTGCTTTTCTTTTTCACTCTCCTTTTTGTACTACTGAAAGATACATTTGGAAGAACAAAAACAAAATTGTCTCATTAACCACAGATCTTTAAAGTCCACCCCTTCAGATCTGGAGACAAAAATGTGTTTAATATATTTTTTAAAGCGCTAATTCCACCACCAATTTGTTGTAGACCACCTTGAGAAAGCCCCGACTGGAAAGACAGCCAACATCACTAGCTTCCCATCTTTCAGAACCTCAGTGAAAACAGACTTTATTTAGAAAACTTTCCAACTCAAAGCTGAGAAAGAAAATCTAATAATCTGTGGCTATTTTTTCCCCAAACTTCATTTGAGCTGTGTGAGGCACAATACCACAACCACGTAAGAGTTCATCGGAACAGCCAAACAGTGTTTTCACTCTGTTCTCTCTCAGACATGTTCAAATGCAGAGCATGAGCCTTGATTCAAACTTTGAGTTTAAAAAAGTTCCCATATCAACTGACTGCTTCAAGAGTTACGTCCTCTTTTGTTCCTCTCTCTCCAATTCATGGAAGACATTCTGTTGAGTGAGCTTGGAGGACTTTTGTGTGAGACACCTCCTCTCCATCTTTCTCAGCTTTTGGAGCAAGGTCTCCAACCTGGAGATCCCCAAAGGTTCAGGGGCGTGGGAGGAAAACATGGCAGGATTGCCCCCTTTCCCCCTCTAGAATCTTTCAGACCTTCCTCCCCCTCTAGAATCTTTCAGACCTTCCTCCCCCTCTAGAATCTTTCCGACCTTCCTCCCTCCTCGACCTATTGAAGGTCTTGCCTCTCCAACTGCGCTACGCCGACGAACAACCGCTTTCTCCTTCGCCACGTCTCCGTGCGTGAGCAGCAGCGCCTTCTCTCCTTCTCCAGTCTCCCGCTCGCTCTTCCTGTCCAGCCCTACTCCCATTTTTGCTCTCACTCTTGTGATTGGTTGGTCTCTCGGTCTCTCTCCTGTTACTTTCACACAGTGGTGCTTCAGTTGTAGCAGTGGAAAACGGGTATCCATGTTTGTTCTTAATCGTTATTACCCAGATTAAAATACCAATGAACTAAGCTCAACACAGGCCTAGCTCCTTTCCAGCAACCTGTAAAGGGAAAAAAAAGCATTAAATAATAATTTTGGCATATTATAAGTGACTTATTTGTCAGCCCATTTTAGTGAGTCAGTTAAGTTTAAGTTCAGAGTGGAATCTCTTACAGTCTAGTACTGGGACAGTCCAGTCACACCACCGTGTTGGTAGGCCCGCTCCCCCTGGTAGGTGGAGTCTTGGGACAGAGCCACATCAATCTGGGACTTGAACTCATCACCTAGGTAACTGTCCTGTAAAGGGAAAAACAAATAAAAAGTGTCAACAGTCATTGCTTTATTCCCTTTCTAGGCAGAAAAGGAGTAAGTGGTTTTAGACTAAATAACACTCTCATGTGAAGAGGGAAGCTTGAGAAGCCCATGGAATATCTGTGTTAGCACCACTGGTATTAAGTACTAATTACAACGAACATGTTGACTGTAAACAGCATGCCTCATCAAGTGCACCCAGTTAGCACTTCATATTGTAAAATCTCTTGAATACCAAAGTGATGATTAAGAATCAGGATTTATTTGCAACTGTTAAAAACAACGACCTGTGAGAGTTCAGGCTGGGAAAGACCAGGTTGGCTCATCTGTGAGGGCTGGCTCATGGTGATGTAACCCTGGGTGAGAGGCCCCTGGGAGAAGGGCTGGGAACCCAGGTCCTGGCTGGCCTGGCTGCCACTTATATGACTTCCATGCTGCCCACGGTCCAGTCCTCCATTTCCCCCGCTATGGTTCCCCATGCGGGGTTTTTGGCGGCCGCCTCGAGCCCCACCACCTCCTCCTCCACCACCGCTTGCTTTGCCTTTCATACCACCACCACGACCTGGAGAAAAATAAAGTCAGCTGGCACATTTTACACTAACAGGAATTTTTGAAGCATAACCCGACAAGCAAGTAGGCCTTAAGCACAAAACATAGTCACAATAATGGCTGGAAGCAATGAAACAAAATAGTTCAATAGAAACCCATAGCTATTCCAAAAGTGCAGCTTTATTTCTCTCTCACCTGCTGTGGGCCCATTGACTTGTCCCAAGTACCCAGGTGGAGGCACGGGGGGCATCACAAGGTTGAAGGGGATGGGAATGTTCAAGGAAGTCATGGGGCTGGGGCCTGTACCAATCATACCTATCTGGTCATGGGTCTGGAAGTACATGTTGGATGTACGCCCTGTAGTGCAAAGAAAAGTTTATTTTAAACCCTGTTAAAGTATTTGGTTCATTGTATGCAGAACTAGTCCCGTGAGAGATGATGGTACACATGATTTTTGATGTCTTTGTAGGCAGTTCAAGTTCACGTTTACAATAAGCAACAGGCACAGCCAATGATCACTGTTTAATGCAACGTGGCATACTGGTAAGAATGATGTAATAAAAAGGGAACTTTCTTAGCAGAATAATAAGGGTGTTGTGTGACCTTTTCCCTCACCATTGCTGCTGCGGTCATACACAGATCCAGGAATGAGGGCCTCCCTGGCATCATACATGGCGGTGCTCATGAATCGACCCCCCTGTGAAACCATAACACAGGCATTCCTAGTGTCTACTGGGGTTTTCAGCTCCATTTTGTGTACAGAAACAATATATATTTATTATCCAAAGCTGTTTTCTTCAACTGCATCATGGGATTTTTTTCCTGGTGGGTCCCCACATTTGCCTAGGTCTCAGGATGAGAGACAAAATTTACTCAGGCACCTAGGCTAACTGATTTTAGTGATCCATATGTTCTCCGTCTCTTAAACACACTCGACTCACAGGGTTGATGTTGTTGACCAGTTTGCGGGGCTTGCTGAATTGCATGAGGCTCTCCCTCAGGTTGTTAAGGGGTCCTTCCACCAGGACCTTCTGCTCCTTGTAGTTGTTCAACAAGTGGTTCCACAGGGGCTGCTTGGACAGGGCCTTGGGGTTGCCCACAATGATCACACCGTACCTACACAACAGAAGCAGAGCACGATCATTTTAGATGACAGGTACCTGCCATGGCAGCTGGTGGCAGCTGGTGGTCGCTGGCGGTGAGATGAGGTGAGGGGAGAGGGGGGGAATTGAAGGAGACCTTGTCATAACAAGGACAGAGGAAAAGCTTTTTACTCTCTTAGAGATAATTGCAGGGCCATGGGAGTTTGTAAATCCGGTCTACATGTGTTTTGTGAATTTGGAGGCCTATGACCATGTTCCAAGTCATCTTGTGGGAGGTGTTGCGGAAGTATGGGGTGCTGGGGCCACTGCTGCAAGCAATTTGGTCCCTATAAGCGAGTGCACACGCACGTGCACACTGTGCGCGGTGTAGGCCTGACTTGATTTGAATTGTAATGCAGCTTTTAAATGCCCATGGATGGAGCATTTTTATATTTTAAATCATAGTATTAAATTATATTATTACTATTAATCATCACTAAATTAAACTGGATTCACTTGTCTTCCTACTGTGAAAATGAAAGCAAATGAATAGTTTTCTACTTAGTGTTGTTTTACCTGGCCCTGGTGAGAGCCACGTTGAGACGTCGAGGATCATTGAGGAAACCAATGCCCTGGTGCTCATTGGCCCTGACACAGGACAGGATGATGAAGTCTTTCTCTCTGCCTTGGAAGGCATCTACACTGGCTATCTCCACCTCCTGCAGGAAGAGTAAGGAAACATTTGTGAAAACTGATTCAGCACTTTAGTAGAACTCTTTTACAGAGAAATAGTTTGGTCTTGCCTCCTGTGTAAAATATGGTATACACTCTTTAAGGTTGTTGGACAGAGGCAGGAGATAAAGCAAACCCCAAAACACAATTACATACAGTGTGCATGGAATACAGCATAGAAAAACCAGCAGCAGCCACAAGGACCAGCCTCCATGACCAGTACTACCAACTCCCCTAGAAAAAACAGCCTTTTATAGTGCCCACCCTTGGGTGCCACAATAAACAGGGGTGCTCTACGGTAACCTATTTTACAAACAATACCTAAATACAGCCAAACATAAACATACATAATAGCAAAATATTTACATTACATCAGTTAACCCATTTATAGCATCAAAATACCACCACAAACTAACAAACATAAACCTGATATATACTTCCCACACCCTATACAAGCCTATCTGGTGGAACCCTCCCGGAACGATAAAGAGGTGTTTGTTTCCCCGGGGACTCTTTTACTGGCACACCCTGGAGCACCTAGCATATGACATGAACTTAGTAATATGAATCCTCCTGGTCTATGGGACGTCAGACTGCAAGTTTTCGGGACCATTTGATAAGTACTGGGCTTCATAAGTTTCATAAATTTCATTTTGATACATGTTCCTTGTGAACTGCACAGAAAACCTTTACACTGCAAGGAATATTTGCCATTATACCTGGTAGAGCTTGGTATGGAGGGAGCCACTGAACTGCATGTACTGGACCAGGTAGGACCTCTGGCCCTCATAAGGGGTGATGATGCCGATCTGGTCAGGCTTTGCGCCAGCCTTCAGCAGCCTGGTGGTGATCTTCTCCACGTTGGCTGCCTCAGTCCTGGATACACAAAGTAGTTGAAGACATTTTTGACATTAAAGACATTACATAGAAAATGATTATGCTCATCTGAAATACTGTACACAAATTGATGTGATATCTCTGATGACTTGAAGGTTCTGTGTCTGTGAACACCGAGACACTGTAAAGAGCCACTGTGTAGCGAACAACCATTGACTTGAAGTGATTTAGGTAAATGTAGCTGGAGAAAACTGACCACCTTCTCCTATTAAAATGAAAATGTGAAATATAAAAAAGAAAAACATGAGCTATCTTTATGTATATTCATCTTTATTTATCTTGTATATATATCGTCCCTTTCCTATCAACAGATTAAAAATAATAATAATAATAAAAAGAAATCAAAAATCAACAATGATCCAAGTGAAACCTGTTGAGATACGAGGTTCCAGAGCTAGCGATTTCCTCCTGGCCTTGGGTGACATAGAAGAACATAGGCTTGTCAGGCTGGGGCCACTGGAAGTCAAAACCTTTTTTCACACGATCTCCTGAGGGAAGAGAGAAAAAAATAGACATGGCTTAGAATAACTGATGTAGAACAAAACAAATTACACTGATGTGGAAGACCATGGGTTTGTGATGCACACGGCACAAGTTGTCAAAGTCTCCCTTGATACACTTGATAGACATTGCGAAGGGTTGTTCTCAGAAACGTCAGTTAGAGTAATGGAGCGGCATTTAAGATAACAGTGGGGATTCCCCCAAGCCTCACTAGTCTTGTTTTTACGTGCATCTATGATTGCGCCAAGGATTATTAAAGCTTACTAAATTAAAAGAACATTGAAATCATACAAAATCTGTTACTCCCAACATAGATTAGAAACACAAAAACCCCACTTGAATTTTATAACTATGTAAACAGTAGCACACAACATTTATTAGCCTGCAAAGCGGCTGGCAAAAGATCTGAGGTAACCTCTCCAAACATTTGAAATGGATTCAACCACTATGTTTCCAAGATCCTGCAGTATACAGCCCTTCTTTAAATGGTCCAGTGTATGGGGAGAGCAGCCAAGAAAGGCTAATATAACATGACTTAAAAGGCATTTTACTGCACGTTGAAGCCTTGGCAAAATTTTTGAGGTTAGTTTCAACAGCTTCTACTCAGGCTGGAAAGGCGATGCCATGATTAAATTAGATTTCAAACTAAATTCATTTCTGGCTCACCGGCAGTGACTCCATTCTGCAGGGAGCCCTCATAGAAGATGTTGGAAGGGAAGGCGCTGAGAGACGGGTGCATGCGGTACTGGACCTGCAAACGGATGGGCCGGATCCCCAAAACTACCAGGCGCTCAAACAGGGACTGGGACAGGCCCGCCTTGGCTGCCTTCTTACACATCACCACAGGACCCAACTGGCAGTGGTCGCCCACCAGGATCAACTATGGAGGGAACAGATGATTACTGAGTTAGAGTACAAGTGATATCAAGAGAGACGTTCGAGGCGTGGACATTGTGGATAGCCATAATTGGGGTATGACAGCAGCTTTTTTAGCCATCTGGTCGTTTTTTTCTTACAATGTGCGTAAAGCCACGTTGCACACAGCAACGCTGCCCACTCTGTGTTCTTTTCTCTGACTGTAACAAAGACAGGGCCCTGTATTATTCCTCTCAAAATAAAGTTTTGCTTCACTGATACGCGATAAAACAAGACTTTTGTCCAACGGCAGCACTTGGTTGTAGAATCCTCAAGAAATCCTCAAGAAAGAATGCAATTTATAGCCAAGGAGGGAAAAAGATAAATGGAATTCAGCCTACGTTTTAACTCTGTTGCTGTGATTGTGTGTCACAGCAACATTAATCGGTTAATCGTGAAGGCAAACTGAGACCCATAATCATAAACTCAATCATAATAATATAAACTGAAAGTCTTGTTCATGTTGTAGATACAGATAAGTGACTGGCAAAAAGCCTAAAGGACTTCCCATATATTGATAACATTTACACAACCCGCTCAGGTGAATTGACGGCTGTCAGTCATTTTTGCTTTAGATTTATTTTGGGTGCTGTGAGGCACTAAACTGGTGTGCAAACATGCCATTTCTTGTTGATGTAGTTTACAAAAAAGATTTAATGCTGTCAAGCATTGAAAACGTGTTTGTGAACTACAATGATCATAATTGACAGCACATGGTGTTGGTCTAACAGCTGTGCCAAAACAAACTAAATGGAGAGGCAACGTTTGAAATGTAGCCGACACAATATGTCGAGTAGGTGAGCTATTTGTAATTAGCTGTATATTTACTCTGCTCAGATGGGAGTATAGTCAGCTAATATTAGGGTGGTAAGTTAGCTAATGCTAGCCTCATTAGCTTGTATTTCATGGTGTAACAATCTTTAGTGGCTGAGCAAAGATATGATACTGAGCTTGCTAAATGAAATGTCTACCTGCTTGGCCCCCAGGATGACGGGCACCATGCATTCTGGCTCTGTGGCCTGGGTGCTCTCATCAATCAGGATGGAGCGGAACTGCATCTTGGCTAGACGGGGATCCCCAGCCCCAACACAGGTACAGCAGATCACATCGGCATTCTGGGAAGAGAGACGAAGCAGACGTGTTTATTTGCAGTGAAGAATCACATATTAATCACATATTACAAGTTAAGAGTTTTATAGAATCAACACTGTCGGACCTGAACAGGTTAGCAAAAGAATGATTTGGTCCTTAACAATAGCTATTGAATCTTGGTGTAAAACATTTGTGCAGACAAACTGTCATAAACAGGTGACATTTACTAGGACTTGGAGGTAAGTAACAGATCTTAATACCATGAGCAGCTCCCTCTCAGCAGTGCGTTTCAGAGCCCTGTAGCGCTTCTCGTCTGAGGAGGATAGCTCTCCGGTCTCATCCTTCAGCTGCTGGAGCTTCTGAAGTTCCGGCATACTGCAGGTATAAATTATTTCAACACAGAAAGAAGGTAACTTTCCTCAACAAATTGTTGTACCGATCCATAGAAAATTGCGTGTTACCTGTCCATGTTGCGGGTCTGGTTGTGCAGAGCCAGGAAGGAAACAGGCGAGTCGATGGCCTCCCTGCTCTTGGCACACAGCCTCACTACCTTCAGACCCGTCTGGTGGATCTTCTCAGTCAGCTGATCCACCGCAATGTTACTGGGAGCACACACCAGCACTGGCCTGAAGAGAAATAAGAAATAAAAATGATTGTAGCACCTTAGTAACCATAACAAACTTATTTAACAGCAGAATAAACATGATTAAATAGTCACATTCAAATCAAATACCAATGGTTATTGTGATACCATGCTCATGCAATGTATTTCTAGCACCAGCCCATACAAAATACAGACAAATGTAAACGCAGGCGAAACGCCTGTGTCGCTGTCTTACCCATTGCCCTGTCTAGCCAGGTGGTAGACTATAGTGGCAGAGGTGACAGTCTTCCCTGTGCCAGGAGGACCCTGGATCAGACTGAGAGGACGCTGCAGCACAGTCTTCACAGCATACACCTGCATTACAAGAAACGGCAATCATGTCAGCCCTGGGAGGACAAGACCTAATGAGCCTCATATGTGGAAAGGAACCAAGCGCTTCAGTCATTTTTTATCATTGCATTTTGTCACTGTGTTTTCAGGCAGGCAGGCCCCAGCTTCATGCCACTTAATTCCTTGTCTTCTCCACCTACTGTGAGCTGATGAGTTTTGGAATGCCTTCATCTATACATGAGTGTGTTTTACAATCCTATTTTACAATCCCATAATACCATCCATCCTGATCTGAGAGTGAAAGCGATTGGGAATGCCTTCACCTAAGTGTTTTTAGCGTAAACCCTTTTTACAATAAAGTTACACCAGTCTTTTGTTATTTGTGGCCCGTCTCAAGTAGCGGTCTAATTTGTACACAGTGTAATTAAGAGTTGACTGATTTTTCTGATGTTTCACTGCAAAAATGCCTCACTGACAACATTTAAATTTTTGTTTTCCCTTTCTCACTTGGGAGTGGTTGAGGTCAGGCAGGCCTTGTGCGGTGAAGCGTTTGGGCAGCTGGCACTTGATGACCACATCCTCCACCTCGTGGCCCAGCAGTTTGTGGTAGATGTAACCGGACACAGAGGTCTCGTCCACAGCAAAAGTCTTCAGGGCACTCTGCATCCTTGATGGTGGAAACAGAAACATTAAGACAAGGTTCAAATGTAGCTCTAAATAGAGAACCTTTTTTTCCCAGTGGAGATCTGTATTAAAAGTAACGGCCTAAAATTGTCTTAGCTTCATTATCTGCAATTTAAATCATTTAAGATCATAAACAGGTGAAAGTATTCCATCGCACACTGAAAAGCTTCAGACATCAGGTTCACTCATCGTGCTGAAACACATTTACTTCAATGTATCCTTTCACCGAATATTCATCTTCATCTAGTCATCATTCAGCTGAATACATTTGAACACGAAATGGCCCGGACAGCTCAGTCAGTAGAGCATGAGACTCTCAGTCTCGGGGTTGTGGGTTCGATCCCCACATAGTGTGTTAACTATCACCTTTGTAAGTCGCTTTGGATAAAAGCGCTCTGCTAAATGACTAATGAAATGGGTCTGAAGACTTTCACCATGTGTTGGAATATTTTGACCAGTGTGTGGACTATTGTTCCTGCTCTGATCAACATCTGAGAAGATTTGCACAGGAAATCCAGAACTGATTCCATTTAACATCAAATAAGCTTATTGTAAAGAATTTATTAACTTGGGTTTCAGGCTTGTTTACATAACCAAAGATGAATGGTCGTTTCTTGCAGAAACTGTGGTTGATTGCAGCAAGAGACAAAGGTGTGTGTCTTTTCCGTTGAATACCTGTCAAAGGAAGTGGACTTCCAGACAAAATCGACCTGGAAATTGTGTGGAATCTCCACTGGAGCCCCGGCGCTGCTCCTCAGCTCTATGGCAATCTCATCACCGTAGTCTGGCATAGCCAGTCAAGGAGGATGCAGCACCCTTGAGCGTAGTTATTCTCTCATGTGTTGTAACGGTTATGACAATGTGGTTGGACTATTTTATTCAGCTGTGATGAGGAGTCAAATATTTAAGTGAACCAATAATTAATTTAATTCACATTAGAGACCAAATGTCTTTGGCAAAATCGATGTATGTGTGAATCAAAGAACAATACAGCTATTATTCTGTTAGCAACAGCTAGTCTTCGGTTAGCTGGTTTGTTAGTAACTATTAGTAACAGTGATAAGGATACTGTCGGGGACTTTGATGACATGTCCAATGCCTTTCCAGAGAGGGGCCAGGTCTCCTTTGTACCTCAGACAAATTTCATCCCCTTGCATCAGCCGCATATCTAGAGGACAGCAGAGGATAATACAGACACAATGAAAGATACTTTAGCTAATAAACATCACTGCATAGAATAAAGACTTTGGGAAATAGGACATATTAGCATTATTAATATAAAAATAAGACAAACATGAGTGAATGCCATACATATACATGTAAAATATTTAGAAAATACAAAATTGGAGTGTCAGTGTTTTTTGATCCGCATGCTCTTATAAGAATGCAAGGTGGTCGCAATGAAGTGACAAGGATCACTCAGACAAACCATGAAGATGACGATGAAGATGAAGAAAAACATCAAATTACCACCTGAGTCCGTCTTGGGAAGGGTGAAATAAGCAATCCGCTTTTTATTCAGCCCCAAGTCCCATCTGACTGTTATATTGTCTTGAGTCTGTTGCGAGGAAATTAAAAAAAATACAGTAGCAGAAATGAACAGAACAGGTTTTTTGTAGCAGAACAAGTTTTCATCGATCATCATGGTGGAAAAAGGCTTGGCCTTGGCATGTCATTTGCAAAACTGCCAAATAGTAAACAATTTTTTTTTTTTACACAAAATATACATAGCTTAAACAGCTTCATCTCCTTTACATGCAGCATTAAGATCAAAAAGGCATCAAATTTAACCACTGATGAGATATACAGGAAGGAATAATCTCAGGACTCAACTACATTTTTCAAGCAGTTCAAAAAGGAGGGTAAGAGGTGGGGAGGTGAATCATGTTAGTAAATGTTTTCTCTCTCTCTCTTAAAGCAAGCAGGTTGCATGCAAGGTTTTTAACAATGGGGGTTCAATCCCCTATCATCCCTCTTCAAATCAAATGTAAAGGACCTGGGACTCTTTGAGTTTCTTATCGTAGTCAGCCTCCAACTTGACCAGCGGACCGAAGATATTCTGGTACTGGTAGGCATCCTCGTAGCGGAGCAGAACATGCTGGGGCTCCTCGTCCACGCCAGGCTTCTCCAGGTCTTCCAAGGTTGCTGTGGGGTTTTCCTGCCAAGAAGGGGATAAAAACACACAAACAAAAGATGATGCCTGAGGAGTAACGGAATAAGATATGGATACAGAAGCAAAACACAGTTGTATTACAATTGTGTTTTCTCTCAGCAGACTCCAAATCCAACTGGGAGGAGGATATATACAAGGAGTACATATAAAAGAAATTATGAAACTAACAACTGCAGGGTATACATGAGGGTGTGTATATGAGATGGGCAGGTTGACATTGAGATAAGGACAAGCAAACTAAAAATAATGAACAGCAATAGCAAACACAAGTAGGCAGATGAGGCTATTGAGGAAAATGTTGGAGAAATTCTTTGTGGCTGTTAATAGATTAATAACTTCAACAGCTCAAAATCGAGTTATGTAGTTCTTGAAAAAGACAGACATCAGTAACTTGATATGATAGGTCTCTGCTCAAAGACAGTTGAGACGGTAGTACCTTCCAGAGTTCCTCCAGCTTGTTGATCTGCTGGGCGGTGATCTGGCGGGATCTGAGCTGCTCCTGCTCTGAGGGTATCTTGACCAGCCAGGACAGGAAGCAGCGATCCTGGATGAGAGGCTGCCACTGGGAGCTGTCCCAGTTGATATCTTTCAGGCTGCTCTGGCTGGCACATGGCTGCCTGTATCGCCATCAAAATAAAAATTACATTTTTTTTGTCAGCTATTGATCTCTGCAGGGGAAATTCTGTTTTCACATTCCACCACCCAGGTCAGAGGTCAGGGTCAGCTACAAAACGGCACACCTAAGGCTGCTAGGGATTCAGGGTCTAGCTCAAGGACACAGAGTGGATGTTTGTCGTCATGGGGCTTGAAGCCGGGTCCTCTGTCTTCTTACTCACTACACCACCAAGCTGACCAGCAAAAGAGGTCTTTTACTAGTGTGTCTTGTCAATGTCCCCACTGTGTTTTAGATTTCTATTGAGAGAGTCATGATTAAAATGTATACTTGTGGTGGTGAGAGTGGCCCATTTCTGTTTTTGACACACGGAAGCCTGATCCATTGCCTTATGGTAAAATTAACATTGCATCTTTTGCACATAATGTAGCATTGCACAGACTAATATAATGGCCAGGGTTTCTATTTTAGTTTATAGTCTACAGCGTTGCCCACTCAGACACAGAAGATTTTATTACAGAATGTAATGTAAAATTTCATTTTGCAAACCTGCCAGCTGTCAGTTTTCAGTAGTCTAATTCCCTCACCTAATAAGCTCGCCTGTAGGCGTGCCTGTGTAAAGCACAATTCAAAGTTTCCTGACTTATACTATATAGCTCAGTACTGGCCGATTCTGCGTACATGAGATCAATTGGTACCTGCACAGCAACACCACCACTGAGTCGGCCTTGGCGGGGATGAAGCCCAACAGGAAGACGTTGCGACAGCCGCAGTTGTAGCACTCCAGAACCGTCTCACCCAGAGGGCCGTCTTTATGCAGGGTCACCTCCTTGGACTTGGCTCTCACCAAGTGGTTTACAATGTGGCTGCAAGACAAGAGAAGACAATGGAAAAGTGCTCTTTGTGGGCTAGCTGGAGGCCTGCAAAAGACTAGTGTCCTGTATACATCGAGGGTGCAGCCACTAAGAACCCCTTACACCTGACAATAACATGTCTTGGGCATTCATATATTATTCTGATTCAAATGGAGCTTAACCGCATAAAGACCCAGGGGTTAATACACCCAGGAGGCACTGAAGACAAATAATGAAGACCAATTGCCCAAACCACCTCAGGAGGCAGGACATGTGGCCAACGGTTTGATGATACACTATATTGCCAAAGATATTGGGACGTCTGCCTTTATACGCACATGAACTTTAATGACATCCCATTCTTAATCCGTAGGGTTTAATATGGAGTTGGCCCACTCTTTGCAGCTATAACAGCCTCAACTCTTCTGGGAAGGCTTTCCACAAGGTTTAGGAGTGTGTTTATGGGAATTTTTGACCATTCTTCCAGAAGCGCATTTGTGAGGTCAGGCACTGACGTTGGACGAGAAGGCCTGGCTCTCAGTCTCCGCTCTAATTCATCCCAAAGGTGTCCCATCGGGTTGAGGTCAGGACTCTGTGAAGGCCAGTCAAGTTCCTCCACACCAAACTCGCTTATCCATGTCTTTATGGACCTTGCTTTGTGCACTGGTGCGCAGTCATGTTGGAACAGGAAGGGGCCATCCCCAAACTTCCCACAAAGTTGGGAGCATGAAATTGTCCAAAATGTCTTGGTATGCTGAAGCATTAAGAGTTCCTTTCACTGGAACTAAAGGGCCAAGCCCAACCCCTGAAAAACAACCCCACACCATAATCCCCCCCTCCACCAAACTTTACACTTGGCACAATGCAGTCAGGC
>OOFE01050795.1:1259-15024 GCA_900323365.1 Monocentris japonica | reverse complement strand
CCGTGTCGAACGCTGCAGACAGGTCCAGGAGTATCAGGACAGAGGAGAGAGCGTTCGCTCTAGCGGCACGGAGCGACTCTGGGGACAGAGATTGTCCAAAGAAGAGGACAGAGTAGAGAGAAGAAGATCAGTGGCAGCATCAGGGGATAGGAGAGAGAAGGATTCAGGGGCAGGGAGGGCAGAGAGAACAGAAGAGGAAAGATCAGTGGGGGAGAGTGAGCGGAGATTGCGACGACGGCCCTCCAACAACATGAGGTAAATCTCGGGCCTACCAAATGTGAGCTCTTCAAAAAAAGGTCCGTTATGTGGGAAGGCTGACCACTGCTGATGGAGTTCAGTTAGACCCCAAGGACCTAGCTGACTTTCGGTTTGCAGTCAGATATCGACCTGGAAAAGTCAATGTGGACGCAGACAACCTGGACAGGTTGCCATTAGACGTTGACTGGTACATTAACACATGCACAGGAAAGTTGTCCAGAGACACCATACTGGCCGCATGGGAAGGCAGCAGAGCTGCCAAGCAACAAGATGACGCTTATGTCGCTGTCCTAAACCTGTCACAAAATGGGTCAACCTTACAATCACCAGAGCTGCTCCCAACCATAAGCCGTGATGAGTTCATAAAAGCCCAGAGAGATCATCAAGTCATCAAGTCTTCTCATACCGTTGACATGAGAAGGGGAGTTAGTAAACTTACCAGGAATGTTCTAGATGAGTGGGAGAAACTTCACCTCAAATGTGATTTGCTGTACAGGAAAACCAGCCAGAGGAGTCATCTCGTCTTACCTGATCAGTACCAACTTATGGTCTTGAAATATCTCCATGATGACATGGGTCATATGGGGACTGAAAGAGTCCTGGGCCTAACCAGAGATCGTTTTTATTGGCCATACATGAAACATGATGTGGTGGCTTATGTGACAAGAAAGTGTCCCTGCATCAAGCAAAAGAAACCCGTCACACACATCAGAGCACCCATGGGGAGCATTACCACCAGCTCACCACTGGAGCTTGTATCCATTGACTACCTTCATTTGGAATCCAGCAAGGGAGGCTTTGAGTACATCCTGGTTGTGGTAGACCATTTCACCAGGTTTGCACAAGCCTATGCCACCAGAAATAAGTCTGGAAAGACAGCTGCAGGGGAATTGATTTCATTCCGCAGTTTGGCTACATCATGGAAACTACATCATGACCAAGGAAAAGAATTTGAAAATGAACTCTTCAAAACCCTGCAACAGCTGAGTGGAGTGGGGCACTCAAGGACGACCACCTACCACCCTCGAGGTAATCCTGCAGAAAGGTTTAACTGTACCTTGTTTCAAATGCTCAGAACTCCGGAAAAAAAAGATTTGGAAAAATGGAAAGAACACTTGTCATAAATCATCCACACCTATAACTGTACCAGGCATGAGGTGGGTTTTCGCCCTTCTATTTAATGTATGGCCGTCACCCACGTCTCCTGGTGGATATGATATTTGACCTGTCTACTGATGAGGAAGCCACTTCTCCAAGAGGCTATGCAGAGAAGTGGACCGCAAGGACAAAAGAAGCTTACAGACTCGCTGCTGAAAATAGTCAACAGTCAAGTTCTCGGGGAAAGAGATACTACGACCGCCACATGAAAGGTGTTGTTCTCGAATCTGGAGACCATGTCTTGGTGTGTAACCTGAGTGAAAGAGGGGGGCCAGGTAAATTAAGATCATACTAGGAAGACACAGTTCATGTTGTGATGGAGAGGATTGCTGGAGTTTACAGAGTGATTCCAGAAACAGATGGAAACAAGGTCCGAACACTACACCGCAACCTGCTTAACCTGGTCAACAACTTACTTCTAGACTTACCTCAGCAATCGCAGAAATTGTCAACTGGACGAAAGAAAGACTCACTTAGACAACTACCAGAAACATCAAGAGGTCTACAACTTCGGCAGAGAGCAATTAACAGACAGTCACGTATAAAGAAACAGAATGAAGGGAATACTAGCAGTGCGTCCTCAGATTCAGGTGATGATGAACCACAATACTGGCTGAGAATGCTGAGAAACACTGATCATGTGACAACTCAGAGATCTGAACGAACTAGACTATTAAAACCTGAGCAAGAAAAAGTGAAAAGTGTAAATTTTCTGGGGATATTTTAATGTTAACCGTAATGGTCTATTATTGCATTTTGTAAAACAGAAAGGACATTCTACACTTTGAGTAATACAGTGTAGCCAATAGGGTTCAGTGTGGCGCTTTTCTTCTATTTGCTTACGGACTCTCGTCTGCTTCATCATTCTGCTGAGCGAGGCTGCATGGAAGAGAAGCATTGTCGCCTGTCTCATTCTTTCTCCTGCTTCAACAGGACTCTTATCTGTTCATGAGTCTCACAGCCTGAGACCTGTAACATCAGCACATAAGAATGTCTTTGCGTAACACTTATTCTTACTTTCAGAGATAGATTGAATTGAATCTCTCAGAAGTTTGATGCACTTGAGACCAAAATTTTACTCTGAGCAGCTTTATATATCCTGGCCCTGAGCCAGTGACATAGGGTTAGGACCTGAGTGCAGGTTATGGGAACTTATTTGAGGGAGGGAACAATCGTTTTATGCCGTTCCTAGCTAGAGGACATAGCTAGGGAGCCTAGGGAGCTGCCTGTAATCATCCATACCAGCCATACCAGCCATGCAAAAATCTCAATGGATGTGTGTGATGTTATTCAAGCTGACTTCAGGCCAAATTAGTCTTCTTCTCTCATATGATAGACCTGCTTTAGTGTTGAATACTAATACAGGCAATGTGAAATTCCAATGAGTTGAAATCAAACCACTTGGTATATGCTCAGGTAACTGAACAGGGATGGGGGGAAAAACTGATATAATACTGAGGGTGCATTAAATTTATGATGGTGCAATGCACCCTGACTGTCCTATCCTGCCAACCCTAAGCCAAACCACATTGGCCCCTCTGTGATATTGCAATAATCCACTATGATGATGCGCTGTAATTCTCAGAACTTTATTCTGTGCTTCCTCCTCACATTGTCCTTTTGTTCACTGCCCTTCTCTCCTTTCTTTCTCTCCTCTATCTCCCCCTAGCTTCCCCTTTTGATATTACAATATAACACATAAAATATCCCCTCTAATAAAGAACATGCATACAGGGAATAACCTGATTATGTTGCAGGTATACTGAAGAGTACACACAGTGAAAGCTGAACTGCGCTGAACTGCTTTAGCCCCCCCCCCCATCAGCTGGGGTTTGTGGAGTCCTGCCATATACAGCTCAGTATACATTTCTCAGTGGGTAGTGGCATGCTGGAGGAAGTCTTTTTGTGAATGATATCCAATCCTTATCCTTGGTCTGTGCTGTATGTGGGCTATTTATGAGGCTCCTATTAAATCTTGTAATTTCCCCATTAGCCTGAAGGTAGTATGGAGACGATGATGCATAGAATGATGAGAAGATGAAGGTAGTACAGACTGTATGATATCTTTATCTTTGCCTCAATTTCTTGTGAGATCAGCTGACTGCCATTATCTGAGATTAGTTATTTAGGATTCCCCTTCCTGCGGAAAATGGAACTGAATCACAGATGCTGATGCGATTTTTGACGTAAATGCCAACTCATGTCACTTATTGAATGAGAGTAATAGCAAACCGACACCCTGGGACAGTCCTTTCAAATGGGCCAACAATATCTATTGCTACGCAGCAAACGGAACTTTATTTGTCACATACATGCAGTGAAATGCTTTTTTCGCACACCCCTGACTAGATATACACACAACATATTACCCCACACACATGCATTTTTCAGGTCAGAGGACAGAACACAGGTGTCAGCCATTGAACAGTGTGCCTGGAGCAGTTGGGGTTAAGTGCCTTGCTCAAGGGCACTTTGGCAGTGTTGGTAGGCACTGCAGCTGTGACACCAGTCATTTTTTCAATCACCAGCTCACCACCTCTCTAACCACTAGGACAACATGCCGTACATGACGCAAATGCCACTGTTCTCTCTGAAACATCCCTATGCACTTGGGTGAGCATAGCGCCAATCCCCTAATTTGATGCATCCATTGTGAAAATGGTCTGCAGCTCTGGATACATATAGTCAATGCAGGACTATATTAATAATGGGCCGTTTCACAGTGTCAAATCTCCTCTGTATATCCACTTTCCATACAAATGCTGCTGACTCCTGTAACAGGGCGCACATGGGGTCCACTACTGTTGTATAGTTTGAAATGAATTTTGCATTACATTAAGGAATCCCCAGGAAGGAGCAGCGGCTGGCAACATCCTTGGGTGGTGGTGCACTCAGTATGGCCTCGACATGTGAAGGTTTAATTCCCTGTGGCCCAGGGATTTCAGTTCAGTCTGGCAGATTTTGCGATCATGTGTTTTCAGTGATCCCCCCCACAACAATAAAATCATCAACATAACAGTGGGCACCAGTACCATTATGTGCTGACAGCAGCTCAGTCCAGATGCCAGTCCAAAGGGAATCCTCTTAAACCTAAACAGTCCCTCATGAATAATGAAAGCTGTTAGGTCCCTACTGTCCTTGTGAAGGAGAACTTCATGATATGCGCTTTGCAGATCAAGATTAAAGAGGACAGTTCCTCCTTGTAGTCCAGAAATATTTCTTCACTGTGGGGAACGTCTGTGCAATTGGTTATATTTACAAAGTTTGAACGTGCAAATGGAGGCGGAGTGCATAGAGGGTGGAATGGAATTGGGCCACTCTCTCCTCACCTGGCTAGGAGTTTACTTTCTACCTGTAGCCCCTCCCATCTGAACACACCAGATGCAATCATTGTTTCTAGTACAGCATAGACATGTTTGGATTCGAGAAAATATAAAATAAGATAATTATGCATCTACATAATGCAGTTGAAAACATGAAAAAAAAAAATACTCAGGCTACACATCTCAATCGTTGACCATTATCCTCTGTCAACGATAGTAAGAAAGATGGTTGATGAATCAACTTTATTTGGCACTAACACACATATGCATGCAGTGAATTTGTTTCTTTGTGTACCTCTGACTAGATATACACACATCACCCCACACACATGCACTTTTCCAGGTCAGAGGACAGTGCAGGTGTCAGCTACTGGACAGCGTGCCTGGAGCAGTTGGGGGTTAAGTGCCTTGCTCAAGGGCACTTTGGCAGTGTTGATGGGCACCGTAGCTGTAGTACCAGTCATTTTTCAATCACCAGCTCACAGCTGGAATGCACCCTCCTGGTGGTGCTGGGGACTGAGCCAGTGACCCTTTGGTGATGGGTCGGTCTCTCTAACCGCTAGGTCAACCTGCCCCACCTTCCATACCTACCTTCCATAATCGGCACTAGTGCACGTGTGCACTATGGGTCAGGCACTACAAAGCCAGCCCATGTTGCATCGCCTCGGTTTGGATCTTTGGGAAAAACACAGAAGTTGTGAGTCCAAGTGTCCAAGTACTGACCGAGCGTAACTGGCACAACTTGGCAAAGTGCTTTGGGCTAATGATTAAGCCTATGACACTTAGAATATAGCGTGTACTGTGAATATGCTACGTATGGTTAGACGTATGTGTGCTGCCCACGGCTACTGACAGAGCCCTCTGTCACAAATGGACTTATGTGGTTCTCGTAAGTCCACATACATGCTATTTCATTTTCTTCCACCCTGGGTGTCACAACTATAGGAGACACCTACTCTGCTGATTCAGTGGGCTCAATCATATTTTGCTTCTGGAGTTTCGCCATCTCCTTTCAGTTTACATTTCTCACTGCAAACAGCAAGTGCTGCGATTTCTGTTCTTTCGGCAACACATCCTGGTAGACCTTTACTTTGTATATGAAGCCTTTAGCATATAGCAGTGCTTGTATACTTTCCTCTGCGACAAATGACACAGTGGCCATGTTAGGGAGAGGGAGTAAGGTTCTGAGTCGAGCATATATTACCCCTGTTAGAGTATTAGAGAGTGTTAGAGATTTATGCTGGCATTCAAGGTACATTACCCTACCTGTTTTGGGACTGTCCAGCTGTTAAAACACTCTGGTTAGAAGTAACATCTCTAATGTCAGAGTTTTTTAATGTTAATTTCCCAGTATGTCCCATAGCATGCCTGTTGGGCCATAAACCAGACAATAGTGTTGGAATTACTGTTGACCGGCTCTGGACGTGGGGGTGCTTATCTACTAAAAGACTAATTCTATTAAACTGGAAGGAGCGTAAACAAGCCTACTTCTCTAGGGATTTGTGGCTGGAGGAATACCTGGACTTGCTGAACATGGAAAGGGCAGCATGCCTATTAAAGGACTTTGATAAGGGCCTGGAGGACCACTGGGACACTGTCCACAAGTTCCTTGTTTGATCATGTAGAAAATAGTAACTGATTACATTTGCCCTAGCAATTAAGACTTGTTAAGTAACACAACCCTTCCTTTCCTTCTCCTCTCATTTGTCTTTCTTTTCTTGCTTTGTGTGGCCTGTAGTATTACCCATGCTCATTCTCTGACCATTTTTTTTTTTATATCTCAGGTACGTACTTGCTTCCACTTGAGAAGGCTTGTATAAAGAAAGCATAAGAAAGAAAAAATCTGTCGAATGCAGGTTTTCGGCGTCACCCTTGCCAACAGTGTCCAACAGTGAGGACACAGATCAAACAGTGAGGTCTCTATTATGGAATTAATCTTCTGATCCATGTCGCATAGCGCCACGGTGCGCTATGCCGTCCTCCTGTGGTTGATAATATGTGTTGACTTCTCCTTATTTTTTTGCAATCTAATTTCATGTGGAACCATTCTCAGCAACGCTGCGTGTTTCTGCTGAAACAGCATTGACAGCATTAGTAATTTCTTGCCACGCTTTACTTTTATCAATTCCTGTGACTCCCCTGCTTATGCTTTTGAAAATTAAGTTTTTTCTCATCCACGCATGAGAGAAAAACTTCAATTTCAGACTCTGCAAAGTTCCTCTTTATCCCTGTTTTGGCCATGGTTCTCTTGCACACGACCCTTAAGTCTGCACACCTTTTATGGTGTTGAACAGGGCACATCCAGTTTATGAACAATTGGCATTAATCATCTGATACACCTGAGGTACGCACAAATCAATGTTTTCCACGTTTCATGAATGCCACGTTGTTTTTTTTGTACGCACATTCATCCGAAAAATGTACTAACAATTTCAGAAAAGTTTTGTGAATGAGGCCCATTGTTTTTAAAGCAAACCTGGTCTATGTAAGGGAATTGTGGGCTTTTACCGATCAAAAAATGCATTTAATTATCTGCGGCAACAGCCAGCTTGAGGACCATGTGACAGCAATTCCAATTTTTTTTTCTGTGAATTATAGAAGCTATAACTGTGGTAAATAAAGAAGTGACTGGACTAATGGTTAAGACTTTCCTTCCCAATAGACCAATCCCAATGTTTGCAAACATTGCTGCACACTAACTGGTTGCAGAAAACCAATGAAGTTCGATGGAGTTGTACAGAATTTTGTGCTTAGCTAGCTAACGAGCAAGAAAATTTTTTTTATGTCGTCATGTCTTGTAGTAAAACCTAGTTAGAATATTATAAATATCTTATGCAAATAACTCCACCCTTTCTGATGGAGCTAACCTGCCAGATCCCTTCTCCCTTCCCTCCTGTCAGTGGGTGTATGATCCAACTAAATGGCCAGACATAGTATAAGCACATCTTATTGTGTACACTAAGGAAAAAGTCCTGATCAAGTCATTAGACAAATATAATTATGTGATTTGTGGTCACATACAAGACGTACTGTATCTAGATTTGGTCAGCGATTTTTGTGCACTACCGACTCGACTTTTACCTATGATACATAACATACCATTAGCTTTTAGGTTGATGGCCTGGGGTTTTGTTGAGACAGATATGATATACAGGTCTTGGACCTGTGTTAATGCTTACACCTGAAATTGAGTTTACATCTTAATGACGTTGACAAAGGATTGGAGGATTTATTTTTATATAAACAATGTGTAAATGTTTGTATTTTTTTAATGAAGATTGACCACTTAAAAGCAATTTACTATAGCAGAGGTGCCAACATTGCAGAGTTGAAAACCAGAGCATCAAGGGTGAAAAACCAGAACATAGTCGTCGGTGGCAAACTGAACGGAAAAGAAATGACCTCAGAGTAATGTAATGTCTGATTTATTGTTATGCCCGAAAGCCTGGGTCTTTTTCATTCATTGTGGTAAGACCAGGGGCCTGTATTACGAAGCTGGATTATAGGTTTAGCGAGGTAACTTCAGGTGTAATCCAGGGTTTTCGGAAAGGTGGTTTACTTTTTTCCGGAGTATATCGCCATAGCAATTTATGCTGAACAGCTAACCTGCTCCGGATCAGGTTATGTTCAGGATATCGGATCAAAATGGATAAAAAGCCCATCTCCTCACCAATCACCCAATCAGAAAAACTCCTAGAGGATACTATAAACTTTTTAAACACATTTGTTGAAAAAAGTCCATTAACAGAACCAGATTTGAACAAAAACAATGCATTTGAATATAAAAATAAGTGTACAGAGCGATACTATTGACAGATAGTAAGAAGGGCTCTCTGCGCAGGGCAGTGATGTTAGACCAACAGAATGCCATTGCTTTCCATAAGGATTTATTATGTTAGAGATATATTAGCAATATATTGGAGACAGTATATTACAGTTTCCAGGAGATTTGCCACTCTGGCAACAAAAGAGGGCTTCTATCAAATATCAGGTAGCTTACATTAATTACATTAATGGAATTTAATATTGCATATTGCGTATAAGTGCACTGAAATTTATTAGGATTCCAGAGAGTGATCAGTGCAATAGATTGTACTGGATCACTGAGAAATTGTGCCTTAGTGACAGGCAATGATAAGCCAATTTACTTTACACCATCATTTACACATCTGCAAGTTTTCCTCCAGCAATCCTCTCTAGCAGCAGCAAATGTTACAGTTTGCTGTTATATTTTTTGTATTGCTCATTTTTATTCATTCATAGTTTGTTCTTGTGGAGAGAAAAAAAACATTTCTTTCCCATACTTCCCACTTCAACTGTCTACTTAACATGTTGTCAGCAGAATGTTTCCATAACCCCACGATTGTTCATACATTATATGGCCAAAACTCAGTGGACACCGCTATGAATTATTGAGTTCAGGTGTTGTAGCCACACCCATTGCTAACAGGTGCATAAAATCCAGCACATAGCCATGAAATCTCCAAAGACAAACATTTAGAATTTAGAATGGGTCGTAAAGAGCTCAGTGACTTTAAACGTGGCACTGTCATAGGATGGCACCTTTGCCACAAGTCAGTTTGTGAAATTTCTGCCCTACTAGATGTGCCCCGGTCAACTGTGCTATTATTGTGAAGTGGAAGCACCTTGGAACAACAACAGCTCAGCCACGAAGTGGTAGACCACACAATCTCACAGAGCGGGGCCAACGAGTGCTGAAACGCATAGCGGATAATAATTGCCAATCGTCTGTTGCAGCACTCACTACAGAGTTCCAAACTGCCTCTGGAAGCAACATCAGCACAAGAACTGTGTGTCGGGAGCTTCATGAAATGGGTTTCCATGGCCAAGCAGCTGCACGCAAGCCTCACATCACCATGCACAATGCCAAGCGTCGGCTGGAGTGGTGTAAAGTACGCCGCAACTGGACTCTGGAGCAGTGGAAATCTGCTCTTTGGAGTGATGAATCACGCTTCACTATCTGGCAGTCTGATGGACGAATCTGGGTTTGGCGGATGCCAGGAGAACACTACCTACTGTCATGCATTGTGCCTACTGTGAAGTATAGTGGAGGAGGGATAAGGGTTTGGGCTTGGCCCCTTAGTTCCAGTGAAGGGTAATCTTAATGCTACAGGATACAAAGACATTTTAGCCAATTGGGCGCTTCCAACTTTCTGACAACAGTTTGGGGAAGGCCCTTTGCTGTTCCAGCATGACTGTGCCCCTGCGCACAAAGCGAGGTCCATAAAGACATGGTTAGACACCTTTGGGAGGAATAAGAACGCTGATTGCGAGCCAGGCCTTCTCGTCCAACATCACTGCCTGACCTCACTAACTCCAAAAGTTTGTGGAAAGCCTTCCCAGAAGAGTGGTGGCTGTTATAGCCGCAAAGGGGGGTCCAACTCAATATTAATGCCCATGGGATGTCCAGCAAGCTCATATAGATGTGATGGTCAGGTGTCCACTGACTTTTGGCCATATAGTTTATTTTTTGTACTATTTTTAGTTCTTATTTTTATATTCTATAGGTGTGTTTATACTCTATTTCATTTTCCTTGCTGAATTGTTTTGCTGTTGCTGCTAATGATCGAATTTCATCATCAATAGTTCAATATGATCAATAGTTAATTTTAGCTTATATTAAATCCGCTGCTCTGGATCTGTCCATGTTACATGTGATTGGCTATTTGTTGCAAACCCTGGCCCTTTTATGTGAACACGCACATAGCGCAAGTGGGAAAGCCTGGGTTGAGTTAGCAAGTTGATAACCACCTTCACGATGCCAATCAGCCGTGATTGCGGATATTAGGGTAACTTAAACCAGCTACGACACAGATATCCTGGATAAGTTGAACGTGATTCGTAGTGCAGGCCCCAGTACAGGATCTACAAAACATATGCTGTGAAATGTAGATTAATTTCATGAGTATTTGTACGGGGGGAAACAAAATCCTCTTTCACAGAGATACAATTACATTGAGCATGGAAGATTGGATGAAATCTATTGATAAAATGTAACTGTGACGTTGATAACATTTCCCTAGATTGTTTATTTACAGAACTGGCAAAAAACTCCTGTAATTGCCCATAAAAGTCACAGTCATTTTATTTTTTTGTAGACTGGTCACCTTTGTAAACAGTGAATTAGACTAGAACTAGATCAAGTACTGTACGTTATATTACTGTATTACTCTCTGTGTTGATTATCTCCAGGGGTGTAAAAAGTACCCAGAAATTCTACTTAAGTTAAAGTATGGATACTGGTTCAAAATCTTACTCAATTACAAGTCAAAGGATCTAGCTAAAAATACACTTGAGTAAAAGTCAAAAAGTTTCTACTTTTAAATGTACTCAAGTATTAAGAAGTAAAAAGTAGACTTTTTTTATTATTGCAATGGATAGACAATGCTGAAATTAAAGAATAGAGGAGACTTTTTTGCATTAAAATTACTTAAATGCAGAAAACATGTCCAGGTAAATTAACATGGACAACATTCACATCACAGCGTCCAGTTCTAAAGTGGCCAAACTACAGTGGAAACAAATGGGTTCATCTAGCCATTATTTACGAAACCAGATACTGGCTAGCTGACCCCATTCGCCATGGGTGCTGACCGTTTTGTCCTCATCACTCGTTAGTGTCCATCTTCTGTAGCTTCTCTGACTATCATATTCTGATGGCAGGTGTCAATAATCACAGATCCCTAAAGATCCCCAAGGACCAATCAGCATGGGTATGGGCGGGTTAATTTTCCATTGATAGGGATCTGATTGGTTGTTTTAAGTTAAGTATGGCCGCAGGGTTAATAGTTCGGCCAGTGAAAAAACAATACTTTTTAGTATTAATTAATTTAAACTTAATTTAAAGTTTCTAAAGTTTGTTGGACCTGCGAGATTTGTAACTTGTACTTTGGTCTGAATTTTAAATGTAAGGAGTAAAAAGTATCTTTTTTTTTCTCAAAAATGTAATTGAGTACAAGTATACAAACTTAATAATACTCAAGTACAAATCCCCCAAAATAGTACTTAAGTATCGTAACGAAGTACAATTACTCAAATACTTTATACCCCTGATTATTTCACTCACTTTGGTGTACAGTGAAAAATCCGTCAATGGATTTGTTATCTCAAACGACCTTCGCATATCTGCCATGTTTGATGGGTTTATTATGTTCCTTTAAATTGTTCAACCCACGTTTGATGGAAATGTAGGATCTGCAGTAATCACAATACGCATAAAAATCAGAAAGCTTATTTCACTTGAAATTATTTTGTATACTATGTATATGTTTGATGGCAAGTCAGAAATTTTTTGGAGCTAGGTGCCGTCGCCATTGGCACTGCGTTTGAGTTTCAAGCTAAACTTGAACAGGTTCTTCTTGCTACAGAGAAAAGACCGCTCTCGTTGCTGTTATTGAACGCTCACGCTCATGACTAATCCGGCCTATTTTGGATTCTCATTGGATGTTAAACACTGACATTGGACCAGTAGATAACTGGGGAAGAAAACAAAACCAGAAAAAACGAAACATTTATGACCTTCCCCATAGCATTGTAGCGGAGGATCAAAATCCGTAGCTGCTACGGGTAAATCGTAGCAGTTGGTACCTCTGCTATACACCGATCAGCCACAACATTAAAACCACTGACAGGTGAAGTGAATAACATCGATTAACACCGGTGGGATATATTGGGAAGCAAGTGAACAGTCAGTTCTTGAAGTTGATGTGTTGGAAGCAGGAAAATGGGCAAGCCTAAGGATCTGAGTGACTTTGACAAGGGTCAAATTGTGATGGCTAGACGACTGGGTCAGAGCATCTCCAAAATGGCAGGTCTTGTTCCCAGTATGCAGTGGTTAGTACCTACCAAAAGTGGTCCAAGGAAGGACAACCAGTGAACCGGCGACAGGGTCATGGGCACCCAAGACTCATGGATGCGCGTGGGGAGCGATGGCTAGCCCATCTGGTCTGATCCCACAGAAGAGCTACTGTAGCACAAATTGCTGAAAAAGTTAATGCTGGCTATGATAGAAAGGTGTCAGAACACGCAGTGCATCGCAGCTTGCTGCGTATGGGGCTGCGTAGCTGCAGACAGGTCGGAGTGCCTATGCTGACCCCTGTCCACCGCCGAATGGTTTTAATGTTATGGCTGATCGGTGTAGTTTGCAGTGAAGCAAAGGTTCTTCACATATTAAAGTATGTACTGGGTAGTTTTGATTACAAAAGTAAAAATGTTCTGAAGAAAAGCTTGCTTCAGCTTGAAAAGGTAAAAAGTTGAATTTATTGAATTGAATAGAGTTTTAAAAGTATTTTAAATAGCAGTATTCAGAAGTAGTAGAAGTATTGGTAGTAGTAGTACTACCAGCAACAGTAGTAGTGGTAGTAGCAATGAGATGGTTGCTAGGTTGTTTCGTGTGGTTGCCAATGTGTGGTTGCTAAGGTATTTCTAGGGTGTACTAGGTGCTTCCTGCATTTGTTTTAATAGTTTGGCAGATAATACATTTGTAACAGGGTGGAGCCTATCCAAAACAGGTAATTGCACCATGAAGAACAAGAACAAGGCCCCGGACCCCCACTGACACGGACTCTTTTCACCCCCCCCAAAAATAGGCAACTTGCACATATTTCCCCACTTGCACCTTATTGCACACATCGTCTTTTTTTAATTTATTCTGTGAATGTTTTTTAGATTTTTGACTTGTTTTTCTTGTTAAATGTTGCACCATCAGACCAAGGCAAATTCCTTGTATGTATAAACTTACTTGGCAATAAACCCCCATTCTGATAGTTTGTCTGATCATGAAACCTAGAATATTTAGACTCCAGTAACTACACTCTAGAGCCATGTTTTAGTCATACCATAAAGGTAGGTTGTGATGGGACAATGTGGGCATGACAAAAAAAAACAAAAAACAAAACCACAATTGATATTCTGGAGCTCTGTATGACTGGGTGTACTGTAGTTTGAACTGAATACCAATGGCTTATACCATCTAGGATTTAACCTTTAACATTCATTTTAAAGTG
>OOFE01050793.1:44747-65610 GCA_900323365.1 Monocentris japonica | reverse complement strand
TATTGTAGTTGTGATTTCTGTTCATTTTTTTACCAAATGAATTAATTATCCAAGTTAAAACTGTGTGACTGAAATACCGTAACATTGCTACCACTACAAATAGCCATATCTATGAATTGGCAGTGTAATACAATGCAATGCCAATGCCTTGCACGAAGAAATGGCAACCAAGAAGACTAGTTTACCATACTCAGATATGGGAAGGTGTGAATGTCTGCGTGTAGGCTAGACATACCCCCATGGCCTCCAAACTCCCTGAAAACCCAGTAGTAAAAGAAGTTACATAAATCGGATGTATTGAACAAACTAGATAAGTGTAACAAGCAAAAGAAATCAGAACAAAACGACGCATTCTGTGTGGTTTAACATAAGCATTTTGCTTAAAGTTACGTCAAATGAGCAAGGGGGTCAAACCAACTTGCTCTTAGGTTAAGATTACTAAACTCGGCCTGTACCTTTCTCTGCCACCACGATGACAAGTTCATTTTTTTTGGTTTTCACTTGTTGCCCGAGTGGAAAAAAAAGGTAGCATACATTTGGCTACTCAGAACACGAGGCTACGTAAAGAAACGCTACGATATGTTAAGACAATTTTACATCGTAAAAGAACTTACCAAAAAATGCGCTCACCGCTTTATTACTCTCCTGTAGTTTGCTAAAACCCTTACTCACGCCCCTCCGCTTCCACGACCTAGCATTGACCAGCAGACCGTTGCTCGAGCTCAACGTGCGTTCCATCATAAATTAGAATGTAACACCTCCACTAAACGTGACGATCACATAGACAGTTCCTTTTCTTTGGTCCGAACCATAGTGGAAAAGTTGACTTTTCAGCATTTTTCTATTTTGTTCGTTAAGTCGCTCGTTTCTTGGACAGAGTTTTGGTAACCCGTCATCCCGCGAGATTGGAAAATTTGGTAATTGAGCAGCGGGATCCAGTTTCGTGATGGGCAATACCAAAATTTTGTATTTGATACAAATACCGATATTATAACTCGGCCTGTACCTTTCTCTGCCACCATGATGGCAAATTGGTTTTCACTTGGTGCCCGACGAGAAAAAACGAGCGTACATTTGGCTACTCAGAACACGAGAATAAGTAAAGAAACGTTACGATAAATTAGGACAATTTTACACAGTAAAAGAACTTACCAAAAGATGCGCTCACTGACTTAGCTTTGAAAGGAAAATAATCCCTTAATAGAGCCAGAGCGGCATAAACTGGCATTTTGGGTGGAAATGAAGTCAATTCTCTACTCAGTAATATAAGCATGGTTTGATTTGTGTATTTAAGTTTACAGACATTTATCAAAGTTAGGGCCACTTTTTTTTTTACTCCACTGTAGTTTGCTAAAAACCACGCCCCTCCGGTTCCACGCCCTCGCACTGTCCAGCAGGCCGTTGCTCGAACTCAACGTGCGTTCCGTAGTAAATTACTTATAGTGATATGGAATACCCATTGGCTAACAGGCATTAATTTAAGCAACTCATTGAGGATATGGCAGTCAAACCCAATGTCATATGTGTGCAGGAAAAAAATTGGATTATGTCTCATAGGGGTGTGGAACAATTTATTGTGATAGAGAGGGAGGATCAGGGGAGGGTGTGTTGGACAAGGAGACGCAATGATTATTAACTCTTACAATCTTACAAAAAAATAAAGTAAATTAGCTTTAGGACTATGTACAGTTGTGCAAAACTGGGTGGCGCCGTTCTAAGTAGTCCACTTGTAGGAGTAAGCTGGTGTGGTGTGGGAACTTTAAAGCCCAGAGTACACTCTTCCACAGGGCACAGGCACAGCAGGGGAATGAGCAAGTTAATACTCCAATTCAATATTGCATCAGGGAATGTAACTTATAAGTCTGTTCACCTATCTGAGGGAGACTGGGTCAATAAGTAGGAGAATTTTATTTAATTTTACTTTATTTTATTATAGGGGGCGGTAATGCGCCTGACAGTTCGATATCAGCCGTCGTTGCCTAAAAGAAGAAGACGGGGAAGCAAACCCGTAGATTACAGTTATAGTGTTATGGGGGATAGAAATGTTACTTTCTGCTTATGGACTGCAAAGAAGAAATCATTATAACCAACTGACTGTTGGTTGTCGAACGAAGTTGAACTTCATGCCATTGCCTTTGGCTGCCTAGCTTGCTCGAGTTATATTTGGACGCTAACTATCTTGCTAGTCATCTAGCTAGACGTTTAGCTGGTTAGCTGTTATCCTTTGTTTTGTTTTCTCAAGAAGTTGCCATTTCGCCAAAACACATGAGTGTGTCGCTGGTCGTTATCCGTTTGGAATTAGCCGACCAGTCTCCTTCTCCACAAGGTTTCCAGTACTCTGCTGGTGAGTTATTCACGGCGCTATAGTCACTGGTGTTAGCTAGGCAGCTAACAGCAGCCCACCAGGGGCTAGCAGCAATACGAGGGTTGTCAACAGCAGGCACCTTGTTAGTGACAGTCAGTTAATAGACTAAACATCTTGCTAATCTTTATGTAGCCTAACCCCTGTTACGACAGAAACGTCTGTACAGTGACTCAGCAGTGATACAGTACTAATACCGTATTGTGCATAGCTTGGGCTTTCTGAAAAACGTCTCTAACAACAAATGTTATTGTTTATTGAACAACTAGAACAAAATGACTTTCGTTACTTGTTTATGAATGTCCATCAGGTAGGTGTGTGTGTGTGTGTGAGAGAGAGAGTGAGTGAGTGAGTGAGTGAGAGAGAGAGAGAGAGAGAGAGAAATGAACAGTGTGTGTAGTCCAGTTTGTCCATTAGAAACTGACCAGTATTTGCATCTCTTGCCCCCTGCAGTTGAGGGCATGTCAGAGGGGGAACTGCAAGAGAAAGCTCTGGGCTCAGCCAAGCTCGCTCTGAGTGGGAAGACAGATCTCGAACGAGTGGCCGTTCTACACCAACACATTGGTAGCAGAGCCATGGGAGACATGGTCATTGAGACCTTTGAACCCAACCCAGGTAAATACATCCATGCATTCATGTCGAAGAATGCTCTAAACCCACAAGTTTGAAATGAACAATATGTAGCTTACTTGAAACCAATAATGGTTGTTTATTTTCTTTGATGCACAGTGGGCTGTCAGAATAGTGTCAGACTTAAACTGATTCTTTAAGAAAATCGAATGATGCTTGCAGACATGCAACTACTGAATTCCCTCTATCTTGATTACACTCTGTAAAGGAGGGGGTAGCGACACTGGTGATACAGGAGAGGAGAGCAGTGAGTCTCAGCCTACAAAGACTGACTCACACAGTAAGGAGGGTCCTGAGGGTTCACAGGACAACACTGCACAGACAAGCACAACTCCAGACTCACCCTCCAAGCAGCTGCCAGACCAGATCTCTTTCTTCAGTGGAAACCCCTCAGTAGAGATCGTCCACGGCATCATGCACCTCTACAAGACCAAGTGAGTCACATCTGAACGGTGTGGACATATGTAAGTATTTATCCAGAGCGTGTATCCTATTTCATTATATGATTTCTTTTGTTGCAGCAAAATGACATCACTGACTGAAGACGTTAGACGCAGTGCTATGCTGTGTATCCTGACTGTCCCAGCTACCATGACCAGCCATGACCTTATGAAACTTGTGGCGCCCTTTAATGATGTCATGGAGCATATGAAGATCATACGGGACTCAACCCCTAACCAATACATGGTCCTGATCAAGTTCAGTACACAGGTGAGGTCTCAGCATAATTGTTAATGGTGTGATACATTTATATAGGTTTGTTTTGCATCTCTACATATGGTTATTTTTACTCACTGTCTGACTTAAAGCTGCTCTTTTCTTCTCTCTCTCTGGATAGGCAGATGCAGACAGTTTCTACACAGCGTGTAATGGCCGTCAGTTCAACTCCATAGAGGAAGCAGTGTGTCAACTGGTCTATGTGGAGAGGGCTGAGGTCATAAAGTCTGAACAGGTGTGTATACCCAATCTGAGATTTCTTACTCACCACTCATACTTTTCTACATTTAGAAATCCCTAATTGATTATTCCTTTTTTACTCTGTTATATATTGCATATATCTTCATATATTCACAGTTAGTCATATTTTCCATTTATTTTCATACAGCCTTTATTTCATATTTTTGGTATGTTTTCATAACGTACATTAATTTTTTCTTCGTCTCAGTATGTTTTACGACAGCTTTGCACACCCTCATACATGCTGTAAATCATATAGTCATACCTGATACGTTCAAGTAATTATTCTACATTATTAGATAGATAGACGGCTCTTTATTGTCCCCAAGGGGAAATTGCAGTTATGCAGCAGTGTACGAAGCAAGAGAGAAGCACACAGTAAATTAAATTACTGTAGGCGAACAAACTGTGGCCTGCTGGTGAGGTAGTCCGTAATCCAGCGTTCCATGGCGTGGTCTGCCTGCATGGCTGCAAGCTTCTCTGCAAGCAGGAGTGGCTGAATGGTGTTGAATGCACTGGAGAAGTCAAAACATGATTCCCACAGTGCTCCCAGGCCTCTTCAGGTGAGAGTACGCCTTATGCAGCATGTAGGTGATTGCATCGTCGACTCCAAGATGTGCCTGGTATGCAAACTGCAGGGGGTCCAGAGAGGCTGCCACTAGTGGCTTCAGGTACTGCAGGACCAACCTCTCAAAGGTCTTCATAATATGAGAGGTCAGTGCCACTGGTCTGAAGTCATTGAGGGTGCTGGGGCATCCCTTCTTGGGCACGGGGACGATGCATAATGTTTTCCATGGGGGGGGTTACCCTCTGTAGGTCCAAGGAGAGGTTGAAGAGGTGTTGGAAGACACCATCCAGTTGGTTGGCACACCCCTGCAGCACTCTGCAGAGGTTTTAGCAGCTAGCAGCTGTGTGAGCCTCTGGCTGGGGGGAAGGAGGGGGGAATTGCAGAAGGCTTGACCTGGTGGGGGTTTGGGGGTGGCTGTGTGCCTGGCTGGGGATTGCTGAGTCAAACCTGTGAAAGAACTGGTTTAACTCGTTTGCTCTCTCCGAGCACCACTTCTCTGTCTTTATTGTCAGTTGCACTGTGTTTGAATCTCATCTTATCTCATAGAGACACAATAAATTGCTGATAGTAAATCCCTGTAGTATGTAGTTTGTGAATTCTTCTTTTGCTACTGTTGTTTTCTACTTGTATATCTATTGCAGGAACGTGCATTGTCCATCATGACACAAGAGTCAGGCTTTTCTTCCAACCAAACACAACTGCAGTTCATTTCATTGATTATCTCTTTCAACCAGAGAGGAGGAACTAAACGGTGAAACCAACTGCTGTAGTGTTTGCTTGGAAACCTATACACTACATGGACCATGGTTTCCCATCCCTGATCTATTGCATCATTTTTCTCTCTCTCTCTACTCCCTCCCCCCAATCCCTACCACTCCTTTCTGTACCCTTCATACTTCCTCTCTCAGGGAGCCAGTCTGCCGGTGATGGAGTTGACTGAGCTGCCTAAGTGCACTGTGTGCCTGGAGAGAATGGATGAGTCCGTTAACGGGGTGCTCACCACTCTCTGCAACCACAGCTTCCACAGCCAGTGTCTCCAGCGATGGGAGGATGCCTCGTGAGTGGCGCACACACATACACACAGTATAATACCCCTGGAATTAAAATGTTTTCATTTTAATAAGGCAGGCCAGCTCAATATCCCTAGGCAAGCCATTTGTAATTAGCTGTATGTTGTACTTGGTTCACTAAAGTAGTAGTTATCAGATGAGAGTATAATAGCCCCCTCACTGCACTGCCAACTTGTGGGAAACACTGGCTCTATATACCTCGTCATATATGAGCCATGAAATATGAGGAGCCTTCCCACCAATGACAGAATCACATGCTCTGAGCTCTTCCACCCGATTCCCCTGGTGTCCAGTGGTCATTTCTCCATACTTCATGTCGTGGTTGTTTGTTCTCACCCTCAGTTTTGCATGTATTCTTCTCTGTGACAAAAGGAAAGAACATTGCACTCAATTGTGACAATAGTTGTTATTGCTGCTGCCGGTGGTCATGGTGTGTGGAGATGAACATCTGTTTTTCTTCTTCAGGTGTCCTGTATGTAGGTACTGTCAAACACCAGAACCCGTTGAAGAGAACAAGTGCTTTGAGTGTGGCGTGCAGGAGGTAACTAATATCTATCTGACTATATGTATCTATATCTCTTCCAGGGGCATCTTATCTGGGTCTTCGTTTAATTCACTTTTCCTTTCGTTATTTAATCCTTTCTTCTCCCACGCCATTCTTCTCTCTGTAGAACCTATGGATTTGTTTGATCTGTGGGCACATTGGTTGTGGTCGCTATGTCAGTCGCCATGCCTACAAGCACTTTGAGGAAACGCAGCACACTTACGCTATGCAGCTCACCAACCACCGTGTCTGGGACTACGCAGGAGGTATAAGATTTGTGTGGGTGCATATGGATAGGAGTGCTAGTCTACTTTTAGGCCGAATAGGATCTGTGGGCCGAGTATTTGAATTCTGTGTGTAGACTGTACAACATTTTTTGTTATATCCTGGATATCATGTTGGAGGGACTGGAGATAGTTCTGTTTGTAGCACCTGGGTGCTACAAACACCCCTGCATTGACCAGGGGTGTGAAGTACTTGAGTAATTGTACCTCGTTGCTATACTTAAGTACTATTTTAGCGGATTTGCTTTACTCAAGTATTATTAAGTTTACATACTTGTACTCTTACTCAATTACATTTTTGAGAAAAAAATAATACTTTTTACTCCTTACATTTAAAATTCAGACCTTCAAAGTACAAGTTACAAGTTAGTATTATTTTTTTCACTGGCCGAACTATTAACCCTGCAGCCATACTTTATTTAAAACAGGCCAATCAGATCCCAATCAATGGAAAATTAACCTGCCCATACCCTTGCTGATTGGTCTTTGGGGATCTTTGGGGATCTTTGATTATAGACACCCGCTATCGTAATATGACAGTCAGAGAAGCTACGGAAGATGGCAACTAACGTTACAAGTGATGAGGACGAAACGGTCATCATGGTGAATGGGATCAGCTAAGAGGTATCTGGTTTGGTAAATACTGGCTAGCTGAACCCATTCGGTTCCACTAGCACTACAAAATGCTAACAAGCTTCCAGCTTCCATTTAAAAATGCTTTTCAAGTCTTTGACAAGAACCTTAGGATGTGCGATATTGAACCCAAGTATAAAAAACTGAACGATCCGTTAATTTTTACATGGCTGTAGTTTGGCCACTTTAGAACTGGACGCTGTGATGTGAATGCTGTCCATGTTAGTTTACCTCGTGCATTAAAGTAATTTCAGCATTGTCTATCCATTGCAATAATAAAAAAGTTTACTTTTTAATACTTGAGTACATTTAAAAGTAGAAACTTTTTGACTTTTACTCAAGTGTATTTTTAGCTAGATACTTTGACTTGCAATTGAGTAAGAGTTTGAACCAGTACCCATACTTTAACTTAAGTAGAATTTCTGGGTACTTTATACACCCCTGACTGTGCGATTATGTCCTTAAGGGATTGAACCCTATGGTACCTCCTACAGATTGGTGTAGATTGAAATAGAAGACCAATTCGAACTTTAAGTACAATCATCTTTAAGTACAATGAATTCAATAACATCTAGTTAGTGTGTTAGACAAACGCTAGAATATGAAAGCTAACCTTACCTGAATAAAAAGCGGTGGCTTCTTGCAGGTAGTTGTTTATTTGGTTTGATTGAAGTAATGGCATCAGATGTCAACCTAGCAAACTTGGTGATTACAACAGAACAGTTACACTGGCGCGTTGAGAGGATGGTGCGTTTGTTGGGACTAGGAAAGATGGGTAAAAGATTACAACCTATGACATTTACAGTAATTCTTGACATAAAATGAAATGCAACCAATTATATTTATTGTACTTTAGCTTTCTTTCTTCGCATTTTAGAATTTCACCAAATTCTAAGATGATTATGAAACCGCAAAGAGCAGGCTGAGCTTTTGATCATACAATGTTTATTTAAAACATCACAAAGACCTATTTTCAATATTGATTCATTGATTCAATGCCTCATAACCACACAGAAAGCTGGAAAAATTGTATCTTTCAAAGGAATGAGCCTTTAAGGAATACCACTCATCACATACCACCACATTAAAACAGTCACATAAGAAAAGCTCTTTACCAAGACAAAACACCAGATGCCTTATTCCTAAAGCCTTCCCCAACTATTATTATTATTATCGAATTATGGATAGGGTCGTGTCCCTCCATCTGTCAATCATAATATCTCATGATGCCTCTTCTTTGTATTCCACATTGCTGTAATGCCTTTAATCAATTCATTTACCCCAAATCAATGACTTTAAACTGTGAATATGCTAGTTTGCATAGATGTGGGTACATGTCTATGTCTACTATGTCTAATCTCAGCCTGTGCTTGGAAATTGTTGTACACAATTTTTAGGGTGTATTTTCAGTGTATGCAAGCTTTATAAATGAGCCCCCAGAGATCCAAGCCTCTGATCTGTGATGTCATATTGATGTGCAGCCTAAAGCTGTTCTTCTACTTCTGAAACTGACTGGATTTTTTTAACCGTTATTTATCCAGTGAAGGCTGGCTAAGCACACGTGGCTAACACTTTCTTTCACTTACACTATTGACCAATGACCAGCTGTACTACGACCAATGAAATTGGTAAGGGGGGACTTTGGATCAGGCTGTCCATCTGTCAAACATCATATCTAAGGCGATATCTCAGACACCACTGGTCTAATTTTGACGAAACTTGGAGGGATCATGCATCTTCACACTGCATTCCAGTGTTTAAACAATAACATGAATTAGCCTTAAGGGGGCATTATAATTAAAGGTCAAAAAAAAAAAATGTAATATCTCAGACACTACTGGTCCTAAAACTTGACGGGATGATGCATAATGGTACTGTGTTCTGCCATTCCCAAAAATTAGACTGATCGGCCTAATCAGGCACTATAATTAAAGGTCAAAACATTAAAAGGCCTTATCTGCTACACCACAAAACAAATTTTGAGGAAACTTGGAGGGATGATGCATATTTTTACTAATTGACCCAAGGGCTGCATGCATCACTCATGGGGGAAGCACTTGCTACTTGTTACAAATGTGATTCTTCTGTTACTGGCATTTTACATGTTCACTTACATTTATTTTTGAAAAAAAGAGCACCTTGTATATATTTTAGACCAAATATCCCAAATAAATGTTTCATTTCATTTTGTAGATCAAAAAAAACAGCAAAAGTCAAGGGGATGAATACTTTTTAAACCCACTGTATGGACCAGATCTACTTTACATTTACACTGGTGCTAATACTTTTGTGCTCATCAAAATGAAGATTTTGATTTACTAATCAGTTGCATTAGCATTTTGCTTGCCTTAAGTATAGGAGGCATCCAATAAAATTGTTTGTTCATCCATCCATCATATGCAATATCTCATACCCCAATAGTCCATTTTGTCATTTATTTCATAAAAAGCACTAGTTACTAAAAAATCGGTGGTCGCTATTGTCATTAGTTTATAGCAACTACTAAAATTGCAATAGTAGCGGGCAGAATATTGACTAATGACTAAAAAATAAGTACTACTGCCTATGTTTTTAGTGACTAGTGCCTTTTAGGGAGTAGTAAAAATAAAATTAGTCAAGCAATAAAATACAGGTGCGGGTTGTGGATCGGGCAGTCCATCAATCATGATATCTTATGATGCCTCGTTTTGGTATTCCACATTGCTGTATTACCCTTACTTTTAATCAATTCATCATTACCCCATAAATCAATGACTTTAAACTGTGAATATGCTAGTTTGCATAGATGTGGGTACATTCCTGTCTACTTGTTCTCTAAATCTCAGCCTGTGCTTGGAAATTGTTGTGCACAATTTTTAGGGTGTATTTTCAGTGTGCGCAAGTTTTATAAATGAGCCCCCAGAGATCCAAGCCTCTGATTTGTGATGTTATATTGATGTACAGCCTGAAGCTGTTCTTCTACTTCAATGAATAGGAAACTGACTCTGTTGATTTTTTTTAACCGTTATTTATCCAGTGAAGGCTGGCTAAGCACACGTTTCTTTTCAGCAGTGCTGTACGCATGCAGTTAAGCACTTGCTCACCTCATGTGTTGCTCTATTCTGACCGATTGTGGGCGGTTAGAGAGGTTCTGACTGCATCTATGTAGGGGTCTCATGCAGCTACAAGTTTTGATCAAGCAAATCATGTATTTTTTGCTGTTCTGGTATTGCCTGTCATAACGTTACGTCAGTTTAATTAGTTAACACAGCTAGCTGTCAAGCGCTGATTAAGTCAAGTCAAGTTTATTTATATAGCCCTTCATCCCAAACATGTCTCAAAGGACTGTACACAGATTAACCTACTTAGATCTAGCTAGTCAACGATAAAACACAAAACGAGATTAACACATTTAGAACACAGGAAACAGAACACAAAATAACATGATTAGACAGAAACAGGCCTTCCAACCAATCTAATTTAACCTATTCTAACCTATCACCAGCCATAGACCCTCAATGAAGACAAGGAAAAACTCTAAAGAAAACCGTATTATGATGGCTGAGCGTACAGTAGAAGCCAGAACAAATAGCAAAACGGGTAGTAACAGAAGACACCAATAATGTGAAAGGTAAAAACAAATATGGTAGATGGGACTTGGTCAGCCAGGAGCAAGGGACCATCACCGGTGTCTAATGCCAGGTAAGGTCATAGTGTGCAACAGGTGCCTGAAAAGAAAAGAGAGCGCCGCACACACAGGCAGCCACACTAAACACGACCCACATACACAACCGCTTACACACCCACACAGACCGCAGATAGAAGGTTAGTGTGATGATGCAGACCTACAAGGGAGCCCTGGACTGGGTTCCCAATGGCTGATACCGGTAAGTAGTGCTGTCTGACCTACAGAAAGGGAAGAGAGCAAGAGAGGAGACTGTGTAGGTCCCAAGCTAAGCAGGACTAGGGTCGATCCTACAAAAGTGAGAATAGATGATTAGAGAGATAGGGAGCTCGGAAGGAGAACTCTGCTTGCTGCATGTCGATTTCTTCTTAATTCTCGGGACAGTAAGATAACCACTGTTCTGCGATTGGAGGGCACAAGGGGGCACATAGGGGAGCATAAAGTGATATATATATATATATATGACACCATTGATGTGGCTTGAATTGGGAAATAATGAAGCAAGGTCAAAATGGGAGTTATGTGGTCGAATTTTCTAGTATTAGTCAATATTGCATGTTTCAGTTGGAGAGTTTTAATGCTGGAGTTTGGTATGCCAGAAAACAGGACCTTTTCTCATCCACTTCTCTAACTAAGATTTTCTCAACTCGTCCAGGGATTCGAATCAGCGGCCTTCGAGTCACTAGCCCACTTCTCTAACTTAAGCTACTATAGCCCATCGAGAATGGATATCTATCTGTTAGTGACCTTTATATTATCATAGTGAGATCAGCACTGAACCAGTAGACATGTCACACTAGAATTATATATCAGTGTGGTGTTACACATTTGGTGCTGAAACGAACTCCTCTTTCTCATTTTTGGATATACAGTAAGACACAGTGGTGAATGTTTACTAATGCAGAACAAACTGCCTTGGGGCATGGGAATAACAACTGAATGCTGAAAATCAAACATGTTCCCTTGGAACTTCCAAATTGATTGAAATTGGGTGGCATGAAAGTTTGGGGATGTTTTGTGGGATGCTGGAATCCGATAATTCTGTGTTGATTTACCTATACAGGCTAGAAATGATATGTCCAGGATGAAGGACGGGATATGCAAGTCAATTGTCAGACCGATTACTGCTCTTATGTGGACCAAAAGGTTAAAGCCTTTTCATCCAAGAGGAAAAATGCTCTTCCCATGCATTTATTTATACTGTGGCTGTTACAGCTTTTTCAAGTGTCCCTACAGGGCTGTCTGCACTTCCAGCGCCACTCCATTTTGACGCACTTCCCCTGGTGGGGCTTCCCTGCACTGATGAGCATGTAGAACTCATCTCAGAGCACTCTTCCATCTGCCTGGGGAACGACACCCTCAGAAAACACCTACATGGAAATGCAATTAAAAGCTTCTTTCTCTGAATAGCACAGCCTGTTTGAGGGGACAGTGGCAGGAAATGGAGTGTGAGAACAACATGGTGCAGGATGGCCAGAGGATGAGGGATTGAGGTGGGGAGGAGTACGCCGTCCGCAATCCCCATCTAACTCACTCATTTTACATCTTTGAACACCCACTCTTCACCTCACCATTTTTATCTGATGAAGCCCATTCCCACCACATACATCCCCTGTCCATTTATAGCAGGAACAAATACAGTCAATATTGTACATTAAACCAATAAGATATGTAATAGGCTTTATTTGTTAATTACACTGGGTTGAAGACATTTTCAACTAATTGATCTGTTTATACAAGGACTGATGCATAGGTGGCAGCTAAACATAGGTTAGGATGCATGATATGTGAACCTTCTTCCAATCAAATGTTTTTCCTTTATTCTGAATCAAGATACTCGATCATCAAACAACTTCTAATGTAGACACAACACAATGCTTGATATAATAAATAAAAAACAAACAAACATCTACTCAGGAATATCAAAGATTTTGTATCTCCAGTGAAAAAAATATCTAAAATCTCCTTTAATCTGTCAAAATGCCCGAAAGAAGTTTGCGCCATATGTGTTTCAACCTAATTAGGAGTATCTGATTTTGCCCCAAACCACTTTGACATTGCCTTAATAATTAACCTGGTGAGCATGAACAAGCTAGCACCCTATAGCTGTCATACCGAAAGCTGATAATTAGTGGTGATGATAACGTTGCTTGCCATGATTAATCGTGTTTATTGTGGGCTGTCTTTCACATGATTGCATGTGGTTGCACAGGCTTACGTGAGACCTACATGATCTGCAACAGGAGGCTTATTTAGTGACAGAGAAGGCACTGTGCAGCACATTGCTATTTCTTTACTTTGCATTCGTGAGTCGTCTCTTTATAATGGTGTGGAGATGTGCGATACCTTTGTGGCAGATGGAACACCACCAGCTATGGCAGTTGGTATGGTGTTTAATCTCTTCAGGAGAGTCGTCTTGGTATGGTCCTTGAAGCAAGCCACTGGCAGATCTAGAGGGAATCTTTCAGGTGGCCGTTCAATGGGGGATAGAAAGATGACATGCCCTAGCCAGCAAAGGTGCCTTTGGGCCAGTGATGTCTGAGTTCTAGGGATCAGAGTCGTGGATATCAGAATAGGATGCTAAACCCTCATAAGGCAGTGGATGTTAAAAAGGGTCAAATATCTTGATTTGCCTTCTGTCTGCTTCCCAAGCTTCTGAGCTGCACAATGTTGTGAGGCAGCCATATGCAGCCTTGTGGAGAGGGTAAGGTTTCTAATTTGAAGACTTACTGTGGGAGATATTTTGAAATATTGAAGAAGCAGTGTAAGCATAACTTAAGATGAGGAAAACACCTAAGCTTTGTACCAGGGCTACAAACTCATGTATGCTCAACTCCAATAATTAATGAAGTCGAGGACTGAGGGTTTCTCTCCCCATTGCATGTATGCTGTGCCAATAGCTGGGGCACGATGACACCATTAGATTCGGTGGGCCAAGCAAATCCTGGGGGATTGCCAGGTGATAGGAAATAATCATGTACAAAACAGAAAAGTAGAAGGTGAGGAGGAAAACAGTAGGGGGAGTTTGAAGATGACCCCACTAAAGGAGGGATTATGAACTACATAAATATGTATTATGATTCAGCCTTAGTTGCTCCATGGACCAGCTTGGTTTATTGTACTTTGTTGATTATTACAGTAAACCTAAAATCATATTGAACTCTATTGGTTTTGTCTGAATTATTTACTAAGTGTTGAACAAGTGACAACTTTGAGGAAGCAGTGTGGACGAAGACCAGAGGACTTCTGGCCCAGCCGAAGGTTTTCTCCCACATTACCTAAAATGCTGCAGCAGCACTTCAACAAAGAATGCTGAAAGAACAGGATAAAGACTAGTCAAGAACACAGACTTGTTATCGTAACACAGGGGTGTCATTTAGGGGTCCAGCGGATGACAATTGCCACCCCCTAGTTTCTTGGTCTAGTTAGCGTTTAACCTAATATTCATTTATTTTTTATGAATATTTTCTCCACCTCTTTGCACTCCTAATCAACGGCCATTATAGTATCTCTAAATGCTGATCTAAAATCAGATTCAGCAAGCTCAACCAACGTCAATGACGTGTGCACGTATTACGTATGAAAAAAAAAAGAAACACACAAGAAGTGGCATCTTGACTTGTCTCCCAGACTTTAGTGTGGTACATTTGTGACAGTAATTGTCCCTTACGTGTGTCAGTGTGTTGACCTACATGTGTATTGTGTCTCCAGTGTCACTTAAGTTAGTCTTGTAAGCCTTGTTGCTGTCGTAACAGCTGGGTCATTTTATCAGGTGTTATCTGGTTTGTAAAAGTGATACAGTTGGTGTTTACCTGTACATAAAATCTGTGTTTCTTTCCTATATTATTTTGTTGAATACAAATAAACATGATTTAAGTCACAACAGTTCGTTTCTGGTTTGCTATGGACTATTTGCTCACTGCTGGAAGAGCTATCAAAAAAGCAATTATCATGAAACAACATGAAATTTAGTAGGTTTTAGAACACAGTGTGGGGAGGCTGTAGTGACTAGAATGAAGGAAGTGATAACTACTTGGAGATTATCATTAAAGAAATGTATCCCTCTCTGAGATGTTAACGGCAGGGTATCTATGAAAATAACATAGTGGGTGCTTGGAGGGGTATCTCATTAAACACATTATGTAACATTCAGTATCACTGAATAATTCAAACCTTCCTTTTAAATACCTATGATATAACCATTACATATTACTCGATAACGCCTTCAAATTTATTTTGTTCTTACTTAAATGCATCTGTATTGTTACCCAGCCCTTATGTTGTTTTCTGATACATGAAATGAGGAATCTGGATTTGCAGAGTGCATATCACATAAATTCTAGGGAATGGACAAGGAGGATGCAATTGTCCGCATGCTCATGCTCAAAGATGTGTTCAGTTGTCAGTGGGGGGTTTCTGTGTGTGTGTGTGTCTGGAGGTGCCATAAAATAGATTGAATAGGTTTCCACTCAGGCTTGTGCTTGTAGGAGTGAGCAGGCGTGAGCAGACACATTTCAAAAACACTTCATAAAATTATATTTTCCCAATTCACTGCCCCTATCCTTTATAAGAGACATACTCAGGAGAATAGCATGCAATTAAAAATCAAATCGATATAAAGACATAAATGTAACATATATATATAACATACAAACTTCTATGACACTTTCAAAACAAAGTTACAAAGTGTTTTACAGACAAAATAATTATTAAAAATAAACAATGAATGATAATGATATATAATTAAAACTAAAAAATGATAAACTGCTAAGATGTATACACAGTATACTGTATATGCTGGTCAAATATAATTTTTAGAAATATAAATAGTATTTTTCACTTTACCTGGTCCTCTTCTTCAGCACAAATTACACTGTTGTATCTGTTGCATCTTTAGTGAATATTCCGGCACATACCAGACACCTTGACCCTCAAGTTTGAATTTCCTGCCTTGGAAATGACCATGGGCTTTCTCTCCACTCTAATTGCTCAAGATGCCCATTACACTGTGAAAGCAATCCCCTGAATTTCAATGGGGATTTCCACAAATCTGAATCAAAAATCAAAAATAACAAGCAAAAACCTTTTAAATTCCAACTGCCTCAAGACATCTGGATGGCCTTGCCCTGAAAGCATATTCATAATTAATACAAAGTCTGGTGGAAGGTGCCTTTTTTTCTGCATTCCCCTAGCTAAATAGAAAATAGAAAATGTAAACTTGGCATGCAAGACGATGAAATTTGAATTAAAGCATGCAGCTCATTAAATTCAAAGTAAGCGCCAAACGTAATTTCAAGTGCACAGGATGTGGATGTAAAGGGCCGAATGTCCTTTAGATGATAATAACAGCAACATGAGGTTTTGCCTGGTTTAAGTCGCCATTAGCACGTCATCTCACACTCCAACTTACTCTAAACCTGAACACTAAATATTTCTCCAGGTTAGTCGGCATTGGGTTGGCAAAAACCGCTTAAATATCACAGCAAGAAGAATGTGAGAAGGTGATTCACTCAAATCTCACCCCAAACATAAGGTTCAAACACTGGAGAGCATTGGAATTTAAAGCACCATATTACCAGATATTTTAATTTTCACTGTCCTTGACGCAAACAGAGCATGGAAGGAAGGGAGACGCATCAGAGGGAAAGTGTCGTGTTTATATGTGGCTAGTGGCATAAGGTCAGGGATAAAGGTCAAACAGTACCAGACTGTCTCTGGTACATTTTGAAAAGTGTGGCACTATGAAAGTAATGGCTGCAGTGACTGGCTGTGTTTCAGTGAGGCAGGGCAGCTAATACAGACAAGCTCTTTCCATTATGGCACCATCTGTTCCACTGAACACTACTGCTGGCAGCTGCACATGTTGCATGTGTTGGTGGGAGACCTAGGAACCAAGCAGAAAGGTCTCGGTCCCTGTGCTCTGTGAAGAGCTGATGGAGCCAGTTATTATATGACAAAGATCTGGTCTGGTGTTGCTGGCAGAGCTTACCAGTGCAGGTCCTTTCAACCCTCTGCTAATGTGCTTTCAGCTAGAGTCTCATGGACAAGCAGAAATATGTTTTTAGATGCTGGAAGGTTGCATTTAATTTTTCGTGAGGTTAGAAAGACAAGCAATTATATTTGTAAGTCAATATTAACATACAGTATTAAAGCAATTCATTTTGTTCCGCCAATAATTTTATTTATCACATACAGTCACTGTCAACCTGATCCAGTCAATCAGTCCCATACTGCCTTTGATTTACTGTGTGTGTCTCTTGTAAAGTACAGTAATCTTGTGTCTGTTTCTCTCTGTGCTGTGAAAAATAAAAGCAATAAAAACATGGCTGTTAATTTGGTCAGGGGGATCCACAGCGAAGCTATGTTACTACATGAAACATTTATTTCTCCTAATTCTCCTTGCAGAACCTTTGAGTGGTAATAACATGTTTCTTTCCGCTTGGCCGTGCCAGACGAGCGACAGGAAGACTGTAGGCCATAATTATCCTGTTTGTTCAGAGGCCCAGTGCTTTATATTATTTAAATCTCCTTGGGCTGTGAAAGTGCTGAGAGGCATTTCTTTCTCCCATTTTCTTGCCATGCTGTGTTAGTCAGTGTTAATGCTGCTCTCTGTAATTTTTTGATGTTGTGTTGTGCTCTGTGTTCATCAAAAAGGAGAAAGATGCCTTAGCCAAAGGAAGAAAATGGCATGACAGTGTCAACGAATAACTTGAACAAATTGCTTTATGCAGACATGTGACGTGATGATAAAAGAGACACAAAACACCCCACATTATGGTGAAGAGTAAACTTTTACATACACACAGAACTGACTCCCTTTAACGGTGCAAGCACTCTGGGGCCTTACAGTTTTCTCCTGCTATCCCCAAGAGAGTCCTTATTCTACCCTACAGCTTCATGACATTGTCTCTACCCTTTCACACCACAACATATGCAGTCTATTGTTGACTTTGTTTTCACTGTGTTTGACTACGACATACAAAAGGCATCTATGATCTATTATAATCTATAATTATATAATAACAATGATAATAATAATAATCTATCTTGAATCAACTATTCACACACTATTGACACCCCGGAAATAACATTATAACTACTATTATGAGGTATTTAGGTAACTTAGGTAGCCTCGATTCAAGGGCAGTCCTATTCTCATGAACAATTTTTTATCTTTTTTCCCACGTTGAATTGTTTTGGCGAACGCCGCACGCATCCATTTTCTGCATGTGTCCACTCTAATAAGCATCCAAAAGTGGCTCGTAATCAAAATGGTTTGTCAACTTTGAATTCTTGAGGGACCTTAAATGGCACATACAATTAAAAAACAAATAATTTTATACCAGATGATTGCTCAAAACCCTCACTGTATGCTTAGAAAGATCCTACAATTTCAGTGATTTTGCCTTTTCATTTTCATCATCTGCCTGAACATAATATTTACTGTAAAACATTAAAATAACCCTTTGATTCTGGTGACCTTTTCCTTAGATGTTAAAACATATTAGAGAAATAACAAGAAAACCATACTCTTAGGAACAATATTGGGCAGGCCGGCTAGCATATACAGTATTTCAAGATCTGGCCAATGAGTCAATAGTATGCCACGCTGAACCAAATTACTGTGGAACAAAGTCTATAATGTTTCTTCTATAATTGTTTCATGTATATATGATGATCAGGTGATGTAGATACTGTGTATTTACATCACCTTATATTTATTTGATATTTAAATACTAACCTCAGTTAACTTGTGTCCCAATCAATAATGATGCTCAGCTAACTGGGAGCAGCGGACCATAACTATTGATGTTTCTCTCATATGTTTAAACAAACAAACAAAACCTGTGATTTTGGTTCAAAATCATCTTCTGATCAGAAATTCACATTTCATGAACATGCAACAAAAAGAATCGATTCCATTTTTGCCACTGAGGTGTGATGCTTGTTATTCTTTGCAACCTGCAGAGGAATCCAAATAAACAAAAACAGACCTAGGAACGCCAAGCATAGGTTTCTTTCAGGGTTCAGAAGAATTTTCACGTGCGTGAAAGCAAACATAGGTTGAAAAACAAAACAATCTCAGGTTCAGACTCAGGCAATTGAGCTTTGACGCCCCTGCCTTAAAATAAAAACCCTTTTGTGGCAAGCAGGGATGTGATTGTGCGTGGGTTGGGAGGCAGAAAGAGGGGCGGACTGATGAGACCATGAGCAGCACCTAATTCCCATTAACACTTCCTATATCCTATATCTGTCCTGATGCCTGGAAGAATGAGACCTGAGACTATGGGAGCTGAGAAAGTTGAGTGTGCCAGAAGAAAGCTCTGTGTTGCTTATGCTGCTTGGACTGTGTCTCCAAAAGGGCAGTATTGTGTGTATCTTTTATGTTAACTGGACTGTGTACCCGAAAGGGACTAGTAATAAAAGCTGCTCTGGTTGAACTCTCCCTGTCATTTGTGGTTGTGTGTTTCCAACACTGCAGGAGTGCAGAAATCAGCATTCAGAGTACCACTTTAGTCCTCTCCAAATGTCACCTCCTTTAAAAGTCTACAACAAATTCAGGTGAGCACTTACTTAACTTTGAAAGGAAATCATGCTTTGTTCCTCATCTTTCACACAAGAGGCCCCACTTACTGATAGAGCCACAGAATGACATCTCTGTCCGTAGCTACGTTTCCATTAGGGCTGATATTAGGCTTTTATTAAATATTAGATATCGGCCAGTTAATGTTGTCCACTGCTGGTATGATGGAGGTTCCTCCCTGGCCACAGCTACATTAAAAACAGTAAAACCTGCAATTTTATTTTCATTGCACTTTTGAATACTGAATACAAATTCAAATTATTGAATATGTATTTTGAATTTTGGCGCAAATATCAGCTATCAGCAGCCTCAATACAGAAATATCAGTATTGGTTTGGATTTCAAAGACCCATACCGATCTACCGATCTAAAAATGCAACTATAATCACAGTAAGACAATAGTGCAATCAAGCCTTTACATGATTCTATAAAGTGACGCCTCCCCTATTAATCTGGTTTACATGTGACAGGATGTTATTGCAGTGTTCCCATGGGGGAACAACAGGAGCTCTATCACACTTCAAGAAATGCGAATAAGGTGTATGTATGTTCTGGTCTTTATTAATGCAAACAGAATTGGAGTACTGCACTAACATAATAGAGTATACGGTGTTTAAATGGGTCCTGCCTTACTCGCGTGATTGTCTTAATTGCATTACATTAACGTTTTCGATGTGCATGCAAACATGATCCATGAGCGCTCGGGGCACCCAAGACTACCAAGCTAGGACTTCAATGCAGATATCATAAAATACAATTTTGTGCATGGTGGCATTCACATTTTCAGACAACAGAGAAACAGGATTCATGACGCAAATGGTGAGGAGCTGGTATCTGTTTATTATTGAGACACCAGTGGAAGCAATATGACATTAAAGTCTAAGACCTAGGGGTATTATTGTCCTTTATTAAATGCTGAGAAGACTCAATTGTCTTTCTTCCCTTCTAATGCTGGCTGTTTGGTTCTGGATCAGAAGGCAGCTATGATTTGAAGTAAGACGAAAGCGAGAAAACGTGATAGTTTGACACGTGTGCTTGTGTTGAGAGGGCCTCCACAACCTAACATGCATGACTGCTACCGAAGATTGCACTGCCTGTATTTGTTTGGAGTTAATGTTTTAGGTGAAGGTAGTGTACAATTCTGGTGTAAATGCTGAATTGAAGACTATATCGTTGATCTACTATCTGTGCAATGCATTTGTCTTTGGACATGTTTAACCAATGAACTCTTGAAAGCTCACAGCTATGAGCAGGGTAAATGGTGGTTTATTTTCTCAGGTAGGATTTTCCTTAAAGTTGTAAGTAAAGGGACTTTTGGTTAATGAGATGAAAACAGAATATACATTTTCATTAACAATTATATAAAAAGTAATATAATATTTAAAGAGTTTTGACTTTTCGTAATCCACATATAAAATACACATTCTGCAGGTGAGAAAAAATATTTGACTTCAAAAGATAAATAAATAGGTAAATAAAAGGTGTGTGTGTGTGTGTGTGTGTGTGTGTGTGTGTGTGTGTGTGTGTCTTTGAAAACAGTGGCCTTTGACATGATGTGTCATAGGTT
>OOFE01050793.1:16163-44727 GCA_900323365.1 Monocentris japonica | reverse complement strand
ACATATAAAATACACATTCTGCAGGTGAGAAAAAATATTTGACTTCAAAAGATAAATAAATAGGTAAATAAAAGGTGTGTGTGTGTGTGTGTGTGTGTGTGTGTGTGTGTGTGTCTGTGTGTTCAAAGACCAGGGGAGAGAGAAACAAGATCTTTGTTGTTACCAAAGAAAAACTTCAAGCACTTTCATCAGATGAGTCCTAAATCTATTTTTGAAATTGTTGACAGATCTAGATCTAGAAATATATAAATATATAACTAAATATATAACTAAATATTATTTTCAACATAATATTTAGTTTGTGTTGTGAGTGTTCATTCTGGCTGCTGGAAGTGGCTAGACTAACAAACCTCATGTGCAAAGTATTCATCTTGAAATTGGCAGCATAATATGGCAGCCTAAGCAATTTTGCAGAATGTGGGGTATGGTACAGTCAAGCTATAATTCATTATTGAAAGACATGTTCTTGGCTGCATCCATTGTTTGCTGTTTGTCAAAAAAACACAGTCTGGGCAACACTTGGGTGCAAGGGAGTTGTGGGCTTTATCCAGTTTGAACTGACCAGCTTTGGGTCAATACTGAGGTAATCAGCAATCTATCTCTCAAATGAACTGGATTAGATCCCTCAGTGTTTTCTTGGAGTCTCACAATGTGTACATTATGTCTGCATCCACAAATGTCCAGATCATTCAAGCTTCAGTTGCTGAATAAGAATTGAGAATTAAACATGCTGGGTTTAAGCGAACCATTGAATAAGATACACCAATTACGATATGGTAAATTTAACTCTGTTATTGGCATTTGGAGTGGAAACCGTGCTGCGTGAAGACACTCCAATGCACGATACTAGCAGTGCGATATTCCTTTTTTTAAACCTTTATTCTTCCCGTCTAAGTTGACTGAGTACTTTTTCAAAAGGGCCCTGCTTTACATTCATACAGTAACACACATGCACAATGGGGAATTAGGGGTTAAGTGCATTGCTGTCTGCAAGTTGACTGTTGTTGAGGGAAAGGAAATTGCCTCTTATTCACCTCCCCCACCTATTTTCTTTCTAGCCAGTTTGAAACCACCAACCATCTGGTCACAACCTTGCTTTTTCAACCTTGAGAGTACGTCAATCCAAAGTTGAAGCCGCCAATTAATGTAAAAGAAATGGAAGATATGATTCTGCATGAAAAACATATGCTCAATTTAGTTGATTGCATGGTGAAGGCATGAAAACAGCTGCCCACATGGACGCCTTTGCATGTCAACAGTTCGCTCGATGCAATTTTCAAATTACTTTGCTCAGGCATGAACAGATAAACCATCCATGATCTCGGAATTCACTATCACTCCTTATATCGCAAGGAGCACCCAACCTGACAGTAAACCAACCTAAAAATACAGAGTTAAGGTTGGAGCAATGGCCCCTGACCAATGCCCACAACAGAGGAAAATACCAATACCAATAACAGTTATGTAAACTGGTGTATCATGATTAACAACTCTATCTTCATTTAAGACACAAGTGAAAACTCATTCTCAAAAAAACGTGCATTTAACTGACAACTTTGTATTGCTCTCATTATGCTCTGGCAGTTTTAATTTGTTTGTTGGGATTCCATAATGGTTTATGAATCTTGCTGAGTGAGCTTTAACAAGCTGTGGGCCTCAGTAGAGCGAGCTGTGAAAGTTTTGTTTCTTGTTGTTTTTTTTAACCAAACTTTCTTACCTTGTATTAGAGTCACAACAAGGAAAAATGGGAATACGTTACAGTAAATTGACTTGAACTGTGAATCAATACTAAGACAAATATAACTAGAGTTAAATTTAACAAACTAATGTTTTTGTATTGTCTGCAATTCGATTCATGAAGACAGTGGAGTAAAGAATTGCCACATTTCTCTATCTATTGTATTATAGCCCACGTAGGAAATATACTATGAAATATATTCACATTTTTAACAGGGCAACAGTAGTTTTAATTGTCTGTTCCAATTGATTTCTTCTCCATCCCTTTGGCTACCAACTTGGGCCTTACATCTCAGCCAATTACCTTCTGTGCCCCACAAGGGTTTACAGGCAATTAAATGCCAGGAAATGTACACAAAACAATGACCATCAACCCCCTAGTTATGAACACTGCCCTGGAGCATACCATCCCTGCATTTTCTTCTTAGCTTTGTTCCTAATTGTCCCTAACAGCCTCAACCAAACTTGTCTCCTGCACTGGCACAGTGACATGATATGAAAAGAATTGAAGCAAAAGGTTAGGTTATGTGAATAGGTCTATTAGGGAAAAATGGTCATCCTACTGGATACACCCTCCCACCACCACCACAGACACCTCTTCCCTCAATTCCTCCTGTCCTGCATCTTTCAACCAGAAAGTGAGGCAGCCCATAGTCACTGTCCTCAGCGTATGCAATTGGATAAGACCTAATGAGTGGCTGTACTGTTCTGTAACTATACACACACTCAACTAGCACAGACGAAGCTCATTAAGAGAGCTGAAAAAATGGAACAAAAAAAAAAATGGAACAATATACCAGCAATTTTCAAAGGTAGAAGGCAATAGGAAAGTGGATTTGTAAGTGTGGTGGAGCTTTACATAACTTGTTTTGGAATGTACAGTAAAAGCTGGTGAAAATGTTACAAGTCCTGCAATGATAGTTTATTGCCAGCAGATGGCAGCAAATCTTAGTGTTAGTGTCTTTTTCCCCCTTTGGTGAGCTGCGTTTGGGTGTGTCTGTGTTGGGAGAGGATGGAGGTTTGGGATTGTCCTCCATATTTGGATATATTAATGCCTTTATATGTTCAAATATTTTGTCACACAAGAATTTGTGAGGGTTGTAGACAGTAGACCGCACACAACGACTTTACATTTTTGAAGGCATGGCAACCAGAGTTTGGCCCATTTTTTTTTTTTGACAGGTTGGCACGGTCATACTATACGATTTGGTTGGATCCTCTTATTTACCTTTGCTCTCATTTGAGTTTCCTGAAAAGATTTTACAAATACATTTTGACAAATCAGATTTAGACAGTCCCTCCGGGGCAAACACCTTACAGTAACAGTCTCACACCTTAAAATTTGGTCATGCACTCTTCTCTGTTCTATTCTCACTTCACTCACATCAGTTCCTTTGTGCATTAAGGGAGTAAATATCTTGCCTTTTAATAACACCAAATATAGAAAGTAAAGATATAGACAAAGGGCTTCCGTATTCAAGCCAAATGTGACAATATCTTTTAGGGTTTGACTGGTGACTTCTCTGCCTGTCCTGGTGGAACATTTATCCAGTTCCCCTTAACGTCCCATAAAGCCTCAAGCTAAAGGTCCAAGGTGATATGCCAGCTGGGTCTGCTGGAAGAGTTACATGCTGAGAAGTAGCTGTGAAGCAGATGGCATCACACATTGTAACACATTGTGCCATTGTGCGCTGACTAAGGTTGCAGTGAATATGAATGGTGCTTTCATACGGAGTGAGACTCATCACTGCAGAGCCCAGAATGCACCCAGACTTACTGCTTTTAACCACCGGATGGCAGTGCTACTGAAGACATCTGGCTTTGCTTGGAGAACGGAGGGAGACCATCCTTCAACAGGAGCAAGGCACTGAGTCCATACCTGCATAACAGTAATGATAACATTTGAACATTTGAATCTTTACTATGTTTCTTTTAAAAGTGTATTATAAAATGAATGGATGGAACAAACAGTGAGTTCTTATCAGATCATTGAATCAGAATCAGAATCAGAATGGGGGTTTATTGCCAAGTAAGTTTACACATACAAGGAATTTGCCTTGATCTGATGGTGCAACATTTAACAGAAGAAAAACAAGTCAAAAATATAAATCTAAAAAAAACAAAAAAACAAATTCACATAATAAATTATAAAAAGAAGACAAAACATATAACAGACAAGAGATGTGTGCAATAAGTATGCAATTAATATTTCCCTGCCTAAAGTGATCTTCTTATGACATCTCCAACAACACTGAGCAGAAACACAAAAGAATTAAACACAAAGCCTAGTGTTTGTCTTTTTCTAAAGCCTGCATTGTCTGACATTCTGTCAGTGCAGGAAAATATGAAAAGATGGGAGAAAAGGTACCATTTGCATATGAGAGTGCGTGTACACACACACAAACACACATACATACACACACACACACATGCACACACACACGTACACTCAGGTTTGCCTGTGTTTGTGTCATCATATTGTATGTGTGTGTAAATGCAGCTTATGAACAAGTACAAAACATTATCTCATGGCAAAAAACACAGTCAAACAAAAGGAATTTGTTTTTTCCATTGAGCTTTTATTTCTAGAGAATATATTTCTAGATAATTCTGCTCAGTTTTCTTTCTTTATTTTCATACATATTCATTGTCAGTGGCATGAGGAAATATTTGTTTATTCTTTTTGCAGCAGAGGAGGGGAAGTCCAGTACACAGCACTGTTTGAAATGGTAAGCAGCATGTTGTGATCTCAGCCTGTCGCCATCAGTGGGGAGTTATGTAGATGTAGACTAGAGGCAACCTACTGGCCAAGTTGTAATGTTAAATAGAGCATTGTGTACTGTCAAAAGATGAGTATTTCATGATGAATGTCGCAGCGTGCGGTGAGATGACCCCAACATTGTAGAAAATGGCCAGCCGCCTTCTCAGTTACAGCTACTATCTGTGCAATGCTGTGGTGGGGATGCATATGAGATGAGTCCATACCCCGAAGATGACAGGCTGTTCTGGAGTTCAGCCTGGTACTAGATGAGTGTAATATAATGTCATAATATGCCTAGTATATTACCTACTGAATGTTTTTAAGGCAACTATTCACATTTTTCGTACTATCAACTTCTGTCCGTTTGACTGCAATTTGCTGGTTCTTTGTATTTCACTTTGTCTGGCTTAAACCACTGTCAAGTGAGAATGGAGGTGGGAAAAACTCTAGAGAGTTTGTATGTCTTCAGCCAGGTTCAGTCCAGGGAGGCATTAGAAACTAGAGGGTTGATGTGTGTGTTCACTCGCATTTGACTATTTGGACATACAAGTCAGGTGGAATGGAGGCTCTAAATTGCCCATAGATGTGAATGGGAGTGTGATTGTTAGTCTGTGTATGCATTTGCCCTGTGATGGACTGGCGACATGTCCAGGGTCTTTCCCTGCCTTCTGCCTAATGCATGCTGGCATAGGCTTGACCCTGAATAGGAATAACCAGGTATGGAAAATGAATGACTCATCAAAAATTTCCAATGATTTCTCACAAACACTTTAAATTTTGTCGCAATCATCTGCATCTGTGTCAGCCCAAGTTAGGCACGACTCTGTGGCTGTCATTCTGTGGAGAATGTGTAGAAGTTTTACAAGGTGTGTCAGCGAGATATAGCAGAGTCAAAACCCTGGGGCGCAATGCGTATTAAGGTTAATTTGAACTGATCAGAATAAGCAGTGGTGGTGTTGCTGTGGGGACCAAGGGCTCGACTGCCTGAATATGATGGTGTGTCCTGTCGTGACGGGTGCATGGCGTGCTTTGTTTTAATGTTAGGGATAGCGGGTCACGTGACCTAAATTCTTTGATAGCATTTACATATCCGGTAGCTTGTCACCCTTGAGAGGAATTCAAGTTGACAGTGTCTGGAACACGGGAAGCTATCCGGTAGAGGTTGGTACATGCTGGCATCCTTTGGTGTCCCTATACACTTTTAAAAGACTGTTTTCTGAAACCCAAACTGAGCTGCCACAAACTAAAGAGAGTTGTAACTTTTTTTCTGGTATTTACAGACCATAACAGGGTACCCAACAAAACTCTTTGATGTTTGTTTTGAGACACATAATTGGGGCCTTGAGACACCCAAGGTAAAAAGTTTCCAAAATTGATGCGGTGTGTTCGGAGAGACTTATTCTGAAGTGTATACGTGCAAACCCCTAGACAGTTTATACCTCACTCAAGATAAAGCTCATGTGTTCCAGGCACAAGGCAGTTGAACTAGCTGAACACTGAGCATTGTAAGTATTAGCTGAGAAATGTATATTTGCACACAGGAGCAAATACAATAAAGTCCACCTCACCATTTTGCTTGCTAATAGTGAAGATGGGGAAGAAGTAATGAAACAATGAAATTTATAAAAAATTATAGCACATGCAAACTCTTGTGAGTACGATGCAAGATTGTTTTTCAGGAAATTATACCACCGTGGCAGCTCATTATGTAGCTTTTTATGACTCCAGACCCCATGTCTTGATGACTTGAATGATTGACCAAAAGACCCTTAGTCAACTGTGTTTCTCATCTTTGAATCTTTTGGACTATTTTATCAATTAATTCCAATACTAGACATATCTTACTAAAAGTAAAAGAAAAGAAAGAAAATATCATGATATTTTCTTTCTTTTCTTTTACTTTTAGCCATTATTTACCATTATTTCCATTTGGCACATTAAAATAGACCCTTGTTGTGGGCTAACAAAAACTAAATGAGAACAAGAAAAACTGCAAGACAAAAATAAAATACATCAAAACAAATAAGGGAAATAAAAATAGATCTAGTGCAGAAAATGAAATCAAAAGGAAATGAAAGTGCAGTAGTGATTGTGTGTGTGTGTGCCAAAGAGAAAAAGAAAAGGAGGGACAGGGAGAGAGAGAGAAATCTGTCCACTGTATTAAAATGTCAAACAGTTTGGTTCAGCAGACGGGTCTTAAATCTATGTGGGAATGTAACTAAAATGTTACAAACCTGAAGGAGTGACAAGCAAGACACGTCTAGTTGCACTGCAGATATTAGAGACAGATTTGAAACTACCTGTAAAAATCACTAGATTTTCGAAAATGAAACTGACATCATTTACTATATCTGGAGAGCCCAAAATAGAAAACAAGCTTCCTAGGGTGGAGTCAGTGTTGACTTTTAAAAACCTGTCATCTTTGACTTCATACAGTCTTGGGCTGGTAGTGGGTTTGTCTGCTGGGTAACCTCTTATGTACCAGCTCTAAATGTGGCAGAAGGTGAAGAGAAACATACAACCTTACCAATCTTATAACTTCAGCACTTTTAAGATAGCTTTTAGTCACAACAGGAATGTTTAAAACCGTCTAAATCCTGATTGTCTTTCATGCTTTCTAATGGATTCTTTATGTTTGCTTGCTGAGTGTTTGAATCGGTAGATAAGAGTGTGTTCTTGTTTGCTCTTTGCACAATCTCATGGCAATCTCATACTATATGATGAAGATGAAGATGTAGCTGTGTAAGACGAGCAGAACATCAACCTCATATCAGTTAGTTGGGGTCATTTCCCACATTCACCTCAGCATCATTGTGGGATTGGTGTGAAGCTAGATTGGTAATCTGTTTGCAGATTGTCACCAGTCTGTGAGAGATTCAATGTCAAATTCAATCAGAATTCAACTAAACATCACCTGACGAAAATTAAATCCCATGAAGACGTGACTGGATATGGATGGTACAGTTGCATTAATGTTAACATTGTGTAAAATTGCATCAGCCAGGAATGAAAGTTTCTACAGCACCAGTCCAAATGAGCTCCCTCTACTCCACATTAAGTACTCAACTTAAGCTGCTGGCTGCAAAGTATGCATTTCAACAGAGATATATTTCTTTTCATTCTCTTTGTCATACATGAGGGAATTACTAAACCCCTACAGATTTTATTTTTTGAAAAAAATAAAAAATAAATTCTCCAGCCAAATTGAGTCTCTTCATCTGTAAGCTGCTTTAAGCTTCTCTAACAGCTCGGCTTTCCCTTATTAGCATTAGCCGCTCTGTAGATTCAGCAGACTACCCCATCTTCCTCTCCCTGCCACACATCTCTTTACCTTTGGCGCGGTGATGTGCAAGAACTGATCACTTCAAGCAGACGATGACCCCTTAACACCCCTCCTCATTCTCCACCGGGTGGCATGTTAATACCATGATGGTCATGAACCAGTGGATGTTATCGAATATTTGTCCAGCATGTAGCCTCTTCAAACACAGCTTTCCTTCTTGGACACCCTTCAAACCGATTCTCCTAATGGCCCGCTGTATCCGAATGTGTTTGATGTTTTATAAATAAAACACCAAAAAATATTAAATACGATTAAATCATGATAGTGCCATTTGGCGATAGTGCCTAGGCGTTTCAGATGTACTTACTTTCACAGACATATAGTCCATATATTTGTGAAAGTAAGAAATCTGAAACGCCTAGACTTCATGATTTGCGGCTTTTCCAGTTTGTCATGGAATTCCACCACGGGGAGTGAGGTTGCTGTGCATGAGCAGTTATTGTTCTTGAGGAAAACATTTTATTTATGTATGATTTTGTGAGGAATCTGAAAGGTATATCTGCTGATTTCCCAGCTAGTTGAGAGATAATATACATCATTTTACACGAGACTGCATGTTTTCCCTTGTTTTATTACACAGCAAGATCTGCGGTGAGAAGCACCTCTCTTGGGAATAAATAGAAATGTGCTGGATATATATTCCTTTGTGTCTTTGCAGTCTGGAGAGTACTCTCTGCTGTACGGTGTTGTTATCAGCTTTTTTTTCTGTCTTGATACCCAAAACAACAACACTGAATGAACGAGTGTCTCGAGGCTGCTGAACACGATGAAAATTCCTGTCATTTTTGCTCTTGTAGATTATTTGAGATTATTTGGAATAGAATGGATCCGATCTGCTCTGATCATATTCTGTAAACATCTTAATAGTCCTAATTTGATTGATAATTGATAACTGATTGTGTCATGAATATGACTGTAAAGTCCTTTGAGGCATGCTTGTAATAAAGGGCTATATAAATAAACTTGACTGGACTTGAATGGATGAGTTTTATGGAAATGTCTGAAGGTCTTTGATGTAGAAAAAAATGTAAACTAATTCTAAAAACTACTCTCAATTCAAACAGCTTAGAGGTAGAAAATGTGTTAAACATTTTGCACACACGGCTATTGTAACTCACCTACCATGTGCACAAGAAATGTATCCCATGATGTGTGTACCAAGGCCTATAAATAGGGGGCAGTAGTGCAGTACAGACATAGTCACTACCATACTGTAGTCATTGCTACATTGGATAGGAGATTGTAGAGGCAGCAGAGCAAAGGGGAAGATGCTTGTGGCAGAGGTTGGATAAACACATACAGTGTGATTGACTTTCAATATATATTTCTATAAATTCTTCATCTATATATATCGCCCAATTTAATAATCCTAATATTTAACCTAAAACGGCTATGTTGAGTCTTGATTATAATTATAAGCCACTTTGAGAATCTAGATCTAGATTAGCAATAAATAACAAATGCAGGGAAAGAAGAAATTGTGCTCTGCAAAAAACAAAACACACAAAAATCCATTCTGAACACTATAATAAAGAATCTGGTGTACAAGAATCACGGGCAGCACAGCTATTTAAATGAAGTGCTTCTACAGCTGCTCAGCACCCACAGATGTGGCACATTATTACCTCCTAAAACCCTGAGTTGTCTGTGCTCCACACAAACATGCGTTCAGTGCTGTAAACACAGAAGAGGCCACATCCCTCTTTTGTTTAGATCTACAGTTTCTGCATTAAGGAGAATTTTTTAAACCATTATTTAACAATGCAAACAGACTAAGGATTTATTCTTTAATGGTGCAGGGGAGTTACCTACAAGCACACATTCACACCGGAGATGCCTCATACAACTGCATTATTGTGCTGTTGGCTACCCTACAGCTCCCCTGGAGCAGTTGGCAGTGAAGTGCTTTGCTCAAAACATACATTGCTGTTAGTTGGTGAAGTAATGGGGACAATGCCTTGTTTACTTCCCCTACCCAGATTTTCCTAGCTGGGTCTTGAGACTAACTTTTGATCACAAGCTAGTTTCTGTAACCATTAGGCTACTGCTGCCCCAAAACATTTTAGAATATGTATACTGGACTCACTCCCCAGTTCTGCCAGCTGTTGCAATGTTGCAGTGGCTCAGCATTGGTGTTTCTTCCCCCACTATCAAGGCGTCAAAAGCCCATGCACAGTAGAAGCTGTCTCTCATTGCTGTGAAATAGTTTTACTGCCAGGAATTAACCTAAAATTATGGGCCTACATGACAGGATGACCATGATGGGCTTTAGTTTGCCAGTTGATGCTTCAGTGCAAAAGCAGTAATACCAGGCTTCTCAGAACACACAAGCATTATCTGGCACCAAATTCAATCAGCCAAACAACAGAAGAGAGATCTTTTTGTTGTATTTCTAGACCAGAAAAAAGCATTTGGCTCAGTACCATGTAACTTTCTGTGAGTAGCATTGGATTTACCAACTGTCATCTAAAATCCGGTTAAAGCCTATTTCCAAGACATACAAATATGCTTCAGAACACTGAAATTTGCCACAGCATGGCAGTGCCTCGTAATTGGTATTGTGGCATGGTGCACAATCTCTCCCCTAGTAATCACTAAAGTGATTGAGGTAATCATTGGGGCACCATAGCGGGTTATGGGTGAAGAAAGGCGGAAGGGAGGGCTTTGCCTCCCCCTCCATCAAAGCATATAAAAAGCAAATTCAGTGGTTAAGGATGTGATTCGAAGTTTAGAGTGCATAGAGAGGTCAATGGGTCTATGGCTCGGGCTGATGCCCTGGTTGATTGGCCATTTGGGTGTATGAGACACACCACCCATAACAAACGTTGAGAAGTTGAAAAATGTCTGAGAGTCCAACACTGACATAAAGAAATGCAATTAGAATGTAATTCAAATAATGACTGGGGCAACAGCTGTCAAATTATTTTAAAAAGAAGTTGCTCAACTGTAGGCTATTAATTCAAATTAACAATAACAACAAAACAAGTAGACCTATGCTTACAGGGCACTATGCAGTCTGTACACACACAAAGAACAACAGACAGTCATTAAACAAGTCCTGATAGAGCTGAGCAACCAGGAAAACTTGTAGGCTGGGAAAAGTTGGCCATTGAATGGATTTTTTGTGGTCATCTCCTGTCAACAGTCAACAGATTTCTGTGCTTCCTCGTCTTAACTGGGAAGCTTTCCCAGTTCTCCACAACTACAGGAATAAACATCTGCAAAAGCAATGCTTGGAAATTGGTTCCATCAGTAGGTCGATGGTCAGCTCTGAAGTAATTTCTGATTATTTTGATTGCTACCTAATTAGCTAAGTTAACTCATCACAATGTAACATTATTGAAGGCAACACCAAAGAAGCAAAAAATACATAATTTGACTGTTAAAAACTGTAGCTGCATGAGACCAGTACATGCTGCAGATGCTATTGGAGTCTCTAACACCACCAAACACTGTTCAGAATAGAGCGAGCCATCAACCAAGTTGCTCAGTCAAAACAAAACAACTCGCCCTCAGTCAAATGTGATAGTTAACTCAGGCTACTCTTTTCCACCAAAGTGATATAGCACAGAAGGGGCTGTCTGAGAGCTGGTTTCTCTTGAAACTCAAGGCTAGAATCCCAAGGTTGCACTGGAAGGTGTTGGCATGTTGAACCACAGAGTGATCTGCTTGATCCTGGCCAAACTGTTCAGTGTAGGCATTCCTGCAGGTGACTTAAGGTAGTGAGAGTCCACAGTGCATGAGTCACTGTTGTCCTCAAATGCAAAAAAAGTCATCCTTTGCGGCTAATGATGGAGGTGGCCTTTCCTCAAATGACTCCTCCTCAGCAGTGGCATTGTGGCACTTGGCAGTGAGCAGCTGTTTCATGTGTCTGGTCTTTCTTTTCCTCATCACCCACCCAGCACAGCTTGAATTTAGGAAGTGTCATAGTAGCCAGCAGAACCTCATTACTGTCCAAAGTGGAGGCTTGATGGTATATAAAGATAGATTAAGGATTAGGCTAGATTAGATTAGATAGGTTAGGTTAGGGTCAATGGGCTACATAAAACTTTTGTACCTTCATTATACGTGGGCCTATCCTCTTATATTGCCCCTGTCTAAAGAAGAAAAGTTGATAGTCAATTTAAAAATGTAGGTGCTCTGAGAGATTGTGTTGTTATTGAGCAATATTCATTAAGATATATTTGATTATTATTGTTATTGTTAATAATAATAACCAAATAATAATACAAACCTGCGCACCGGGACAACGACATCTGGGAGACCAGCTGCCAGAGAGGAGAGGCTGCTCTTGGTTTTGGCCATCAGATTCTCAAGTGTTGGTTGTAGAGCAGTTATCTTCCCCTTGAAGAATATCCAAGGCCATCAAGAGTGGTTTCAAAGCCATGCAGTACGCTTTGAGAAACTGGTATTCTCTCTCCATGAAACACCTGATGCCCAGCCTGGCACAAAGACAATTCTGTGAAGTGTCTGGTGTCTGTGAAGGTACCGATGCCACTAGCAATGGTATGTAGGTGTCTTCCCCGAACTCTTTTGTATTCAATACCAGCTTTCTTGCATTGCAAAGTAGACAAATCGATCCACTGTGCAGCCATCCCCATAAAGCTTTTGTTGTGAGTGGTCCATAAATCAGCTGTGGTTGAAATGTAGTTCAAACCCTCAAAAATTTGTTTTAGCTCGCTCTTCATCTTTGAATATGCCTCATCAAGGTAGCTGGCAAAAGTTTTCCTATCAGTCACAATCCCTTCCCTGTTATGTGACAATTTTTCAGAAAGAGGGAGATTCAACAGTTGAAAGTGGTAGTGTCTCTTCCACCACATGGCCAGCAACTAGCTCACTTAGTTCTCTTGGGGTGACAGTTTTAACATCAGCACTGAAAACTAGCTTCTTCTGTTTTGGCGCTGTAACACCTGCCCCAGCAATCGTGTGTTGGAGCGCTGTGCTTGCTTTGGAGATTCTTTATGATACTTCTTTAAATTGAAATTGCTGTTCTTTGCAGTCGATAAATGTTTTTCCCTGATGCACAGTCTGCAGGTAAAAATAATCTTTTTATCCTTTTCTTTAAATATTTCCAAATGCATATGAATTTTACTGTCAGGTCCATTGCGCTGGCTATAACCACCGATGCCCGCCAGAAAACTCGATGCATCAAGCCTAAACAAGACAGCGGATTAACTCCACAAAAAAGTTTTTTAATTACACAAAGGCAGCTTCTGATTCAGCTGTAAAGAGCGATCAGTGGATCTGGAAAGAAAGGATACCATTTGGTCCAAAGTACAGAGCTCTATTTTATGAGTGCAGCAATATTAGCAGACATGGTGAGTCATACACCATCCCCAGCGTTGTTGAAATGCCCCATTAGCCTGTTGTTGCATTGAGATTGATGGGGAAATGAAGAAGTTATTATTATATGGGTTCGATGTTGTGGGGATGTAATCCTATATGTAGCGTGCAATGTTAGGGTAGTGTAGATGTAGTGAGTATAGATCTGATACCTGTTGCCATCTGTGTTAATGACAACAACAACACTGCACAGCAGTGTGCTAGGCTATGCAGTAGACATGGTTTTCCCAAGGTTGAGAGGCAGGAGTATTGGTATATTTTTTACACAGAGTGTGTCAACTTCCCAGTCTTCCGTATACTCTTACAGATGGCTGTATATTCCTAAGTACAGTTAACCTTTTATATGACATTTGTTAAAAAAAATCTGATGTATCCTCTTCTCTTTTATGAAACCTATATTCAACTTGTCTTTACTTATTTCTCAATTTCTTAGAAAGGGAAAGGGAATGTGTAAAATTGCAAACCTCATTCCCCAAAATCTTTGCAGAGATGAAACTTGGCAGTTGCCAGGTGCTATATATATAAACTTCCAGGCATATGTCTCATCTTCAGAATATATTAATGTGACTCTGAATTGGAACCTAACCTGCAGTCAGCTCTAATGACTGGTACATCAAAATAAATCATAAATGTATTGATTTTAACTGTCATAATGTTCCTAACAGTAACCGTAATAAAGTTGTCAGGGTTGATCCATGTCTCTGTGGCTAGTTTGCTGTATCCTCTTTTAATGTGCTTACTTCAGCCAAAGAATTGGTGCAGTTTTAAAACCGGCTAACAGGGTTAAGAGGTGAACGGCACATAACTCTCTCACCCACGACTACCCGCTTAAGACGCAAGAATGAGGCCATTTCTATGGAAATGCAATGTTTACACGCATGGAAGAAGTCTATTATCTGCCATTTTGAAAATGTAGAGGACAGTGGTTCATGGGGTTTCTCCCTCATATGATTGCTCTCAGCATTCTCTCCCTTTTTTTTTTTTTTTCTTGTGCTCATCCAGAGGAAAAACAAATAGTGTAAATGTCCTTGCGCCTGATTACACACACCAATCCCTTCTTTCTCCTCCAGCTCTATATAGCTGGAGAGACATCTTACTAGTGTCTCCCAAAGCACCTCTTCCAGAGGCTGAATGGGGCCTTTTTCACCTTGAAAGCATTTAAATGGAGTTGGTGGAATTGGGCCCTTCTCTCGCCACTTTAGCAGGGTGTGTCAGGAGTTCAATGGTGTTTTGTGGAGCGTGAAGGTATACAGAGGAAGCTATGTGTCTGCTGCAAGGAAATAACAATTCATTGACAACACTACTCAACTCCCAGGGAGAAAACTGCATCTCTTGAGGAAGGACATCTTGCGAAGTCTTGGGTATGTTTTCAAGAGCCCTTTGCACATTACTTCAAACACGTTCTAAGAGGTATGGTACAATTTGAGATAAAAAACCAAAACAGCAATACCAGTGCTTACAAGAACCCATATAGTATAGACAGAGCAATTTTGAACAATTTTCTGGCTGTGATTAAAAGGAAATATGGCCAGGAGGTACAGTGGGAATGCACATCACATTGGCAACAATGCAAGCATAATGTTCAACCACAGTTACTGACTACAAAGCAGGAAGAGGTGGCAATACAAAACAATGAAGCAGTGATTAAACATGGTTGCAGTCAAATATATTTTATCATCATGCTTGCTGTGGAACCTGGAAAACTTCCAGATGCATATTTCTTTGGAACAAAGTCTGCAGCAACTACATCAAACTCACTAATATACTAATATATTAAATCCCCATGTACAGAGCAGGCTATGAAACCCTTCACATAGCTTTTAAAGGAAAATACATATTTTTAAAGGATTTCTGGTCTGTATTACCTCCACAGGGCACCATACGATTAAGTGCATTGCTCAAATAAAAATAAATGTAATTTTTCACTTTGTGGGGTCTGTAAGAAGCAAGCTCTAATGAGGAGGAGCAGAAGTTGCAGTATGACTTTTAAACGGATAGTACTGGCATTATTGAGTTTCTTGACCATCTTCAGTTGATAGCAATGGTTTTCAACTACCATTCATCGCCTCAGCATGAATTTAGAATGGAAACAGACTTACCTCACATGTTCCATGTGTCTACAGTTTGAAAACTCTTTGGAGACTTACAGAGGATGGACAAAATAATGGACATACAGCATACAACAACATACAACATATGAATATCGACTACCTGTGATGAGCCCTGTGATGAACCTGGTCAGGTCCCCTGTTACCTAATCTGGTGTTATGCACCCCCGAGTCCACATTCACCAAATTCAGGTGGTGCACATGGTGAAATAGTGTGTGCGTATGTCGTTAGTGTCCAGTTGTCATGCAGGTTTGTGGCGTTTAGATGGTACTGTTGTGGTAGTGCCCAGTCAATGTGGTGGGAATTTTGCACACTATGAAATAAAACTATTGCCTACATACCCTACGTACATTCACTTCTATCACTATTTTAAACCATGAAATTACAAAATTGTTACTTGTGCATACAACACATTCTCAAACCTTCAGTTCTTTATTTGCGGGGTCCTCTCAATCTCTCTACCACACAGAAAAACTGTCACACTCTCCCTGTGTGACTGGTACTAGCAAGTATGCTGTATCCTGAGTCTTTTATGTTCTATACCACATAAAAACTCAAACTCTTACAATTCCATTCTAAAGCTTTTACCATGCAATATGTATCTACCAACATCCAAAGCCAATAAACAAACTGGGTTTTAATGAGGTTCTTACCTGGAAGGGAAGATAAAGATTTTCTAAGAACACGCTGGACCCAGTGCTGCTATCAAGTCAACTTTGTATTAATGAATGAGGCACAGCAGCAATAGACTCCCCCCAGAAGATCTTGCAAGACCAGTGCAATCAGTTACATGTTCTGTTAGTCAGACCTATCAATTTCATTTTGTACCTCAATGTGCTAAAACAGCATTGCAGCATGTCATTTCAAATTTACCCTTTTCATATAATCATATAATAATTATATCCAACCCAAAATGGAATTGGCAGCCATTCTGATTTATTTCTTGTGCTATGTATGGCTGAAAATGTGTGGAACATTTTTTTTTTTTTTTGCTAAAGTGTAATATTACCATAAAATGGTTTTGCTTATGGAAATAATTGCTGTAGGAGCATGTAGATTCTGTGTGTCTTGACAGAATATAACATATCTGGAAATGTGAAACACCCCTTCATATGGACAAGCATGCAGTCATACACATCCCATACACACAGAGGGTCTTGGCAGGTATCAGTAGACGTTTTTGGTGTATGTGTTGTTGATTAGAGAGCCAGGGAAGGTTTTGGAGGACAGGGAGACTTCGGCGGATTTTACTATTACTGCACTAAAACAATATGATTCATGCCAGTAACCAAGCAGTTAACATGAAAAATACTTTGCTAAAATAATATAATTTATTTTCTTTATTTATTAAGGGTTTCCTATTACCTTCACCCTTGGCTGGGACATTCTAAACAGTTCAAAAATGGATGGGCTGGATTGTCTACAACACGTGGTGGGTTCAGTTTTGACAATATTCATTAAATTTATGCCATTAATTGCTGAAAATATAACCAAAATATCATTTTTGATTCAAGAATGTTTTTTTCTCCCATGTTAAACATGTTTCTGATATTAAATATTGATTCAATTTAGATTAATTTTTAAACAATTTTTCCATTGGCCCATGTGATGTCTTGTACTCTATATACAGGTGAGCCTTAGCCTGAAAACATTTTGCACTGTTTGCACTGTTGTTTCATCTGAACGCATGGCATTTTGTTGGTTGGATGTAGAATAAACATGAATTAACACAACAACTTTTTGTATTCCAATAGCTCAGTTTGAGGAGCTTTTTTTTCTTTCATTGGTGAGTGTGAGCCCCTCTTGCATCTAGTTGTAATTGGACTTTATCGGACTTTGTCGGGCCTAGATTGCCACAATTAAGATAATTTAGGGGAAAATATTGTGGTGGGAATTATCTTTTGGCTGTTCAGTGTAGTTCATTTAATTGCTCTAATTGTATAAAAAATGTGTATGCTAAGATCAATAGTTTTATTGTTAAGGCTGCTTTTGTCTCACACATCCACTGGACTAATGTTCCTGAGCTGTGAGACAGAGGTTTATCACCACTCATCTAATACCATTACCACTTGTATCCAGGTTTGGGCTGTGTGGTCAGGACACATGTCCACTCTCACTAAGGCTGAATGTGCCTGGTTTTGAACACACTGTCACCCACGCCATCTGTTACCTCCAACACGACTGGCCTGGACAAACATGGTTATGAGTAGGTAATGGTGCAGACAAAAATCTGTGACCTTGACGCTGCCTCCTATGTGTGATCAACAGAGAGAGGTAGATTGATGAGAGTCGGTACCCCGTTTGATTTTGGTTTGTGAGAGGAAGGCAGACACCCACGTTGCCTGGCAACGTGTCTGTCTCTGTATGGAATGAGAGGTGGAGTCTTCTTCATCTGCCTCTCTTATCTGATTGAACTTTGAAGATGAACATCAAATCACCTCACTCAATATACATTCTTCTACTTCGCCATTTGCTCGACAGAAAATCCATTTATACAAATTCTGTATACCACATGCCATTTTCAGTCTCCCAAATTTAGCTTTTTTTCGTGTCATTTTCAGTCTCCCAAGCAAATATTGAGGTGCTTTCCCAGCTTTAATTGTACCCAAATTCAGAAGGTGTGTTTTGTGTCCTCCTGCCATGGGAGAGGTGTCAATACGACTGGCCCAGTTAAAGATCCCACTGCCATTTGGAGTGTATCTCACAGGTACTGAAATGTATGGAATTAAAAGCAGTCTGTGTCTTTTTATTCCAGTTCCATTTAGCAAAGAGGAACAGTCTAACAAATGACTATAACATTAAATACATCAGTATGTGTTTAGAAAGCAAGATGACTAACTGGGCTGGGCAAATATTTTTGTTCATGCCCACATAGCAAATGTTAGGAGGTGGCCTGTGTTTTTATTGGAATCTAAGGGGCTGGTGGGAGTTGATGTTCTGAGAGCTGAGATACACACTGGTATTCATGCCTCTGTCGAGGGTGGTTTGACTACTCTTTTATATTTTTTGGCTGATTAGTTTAAAATTTGGGCCTCTCAATTTGTTGCCAAAAGGCCTTTGGGAATTATGGCACTTCACAGAGGAATCATGGGAAGGCTGAAGAGCCATGGGCTACAGGGCGCCAAATGAAAGGAACACCAAGATCACATAAACAAGACCTTTGAAGTAGATCAGAAAAAAATGTGTCTAAGTGTGTGTGTGTGCATGTATGTGAGTGTGGAGAAAGAACTTGATTACCAAAACCTTCAGTCTGTTGTGTCAAATTCAATCTCAGTGAAGGCCACATCGGAAAAAAGAAAATAGAACGGCGTTGAGGGCTAAACATTAATTTATTTAATTTCATTTATTGAACAAAACAAAATATTTGCCAAATAACATCCAGGCTGCTAAACATGACAAATCAATAGCTGTTTAGCCTGCATTACATTTAGTCAAGCAAAATTTGGTCATGCTTAACCTTTTACAAGTACTATACTAGCAATAGTAATATACAACTGTAAAGTACAACTGTATACAGCCTGCTTCACAGACCCAGTATGAAAATAATGTTTAAGTATAATAATACATTTATTGACCATATTTCTGCAGGTCACGTCTACTGAACAGCCTGCCTCACAGGCCTAAATATGACACATCATTGGTTGCATGGAATTTAGCCAAAGGGCTGTATAGGTCAAATATTCAAAGGTTGGGGAAGGATGAGAAGAATACTTTTGTAATGTGAAGGCCTATAGCGTCTGTACTGCTAATTCAACTGTGTGGCAACTGGGACTGGGAAATCTGAACATTGTTATTCTATCAATGACAGCTGTCACCGCTTACACGAGAATCATCTACTGCATTGTTTGTCAGTGACTGGGATACCTGGGTATTCTCTGTGAAAATGCCACTTAACTACAGTATCTCTGCACTTCAGTCTTGTTAAAGCCTTGCTTGCATAAGTGAGACACAATCAAAAGCTATTGAGAGGCAAGAGGTCCCCACTTCAACATTCGACTGAAGATGCTGTAAGAACAATTTAACAGGAGAACTCAATCAAAAACATCATTCTCTGATGGATGAGATCCATCCAAGTAAAATGATTGTGTTCGCTTTGCACCCCCATTATACAGATTGAATTTAGCCATCATCCGCAATTATCATTCGATCTACTGCTGTGAATGCAATGCCAAAAAATGGTTTAATTTCACTCTGTGGATCAATAGCACCTGATACAGCCCATCTCATTCTCATCTCACGGCCATGCACTGCATTTAGAATGCTATTGACAATATTGAGCAGTATTGACGACGAGGCAGGGTAAGCACCCCAGGCAGTGAGCAGGAATGAAGTGCCATTTCTTTACAGCTGTGCACCTTTTTAGCAGCTTATTCCATCATGAACATGGAAATAAAATGAGTGCTAGTAAAACTGGAGGCTTTGTTTGTTTTGTTTAAATGGATGCAAGCATTTAGCTCAATCTGCCCCTTGGTAGTAGGGAGTGTACAGACAATCTGATCTGGTCTGACAAACAAATGAAAATATGTGAAAATAATTGAGATACTACTATCTGCCTTTCAACAATAAATCTGGTTTCTTTGTGAGCTCTGTGTGAGATGAGGAACATGTTTCTTTAAAATCAAATTGGCTCCACTGACAAATCTATGTTTAAGACCTGTGGGCAATATTATTTGACCTTTGGTTAAAATTGCAATGTTGCACAACAGAGCCTTTGTTAATGGACCTGTTTTCTTGCATTTGATTGAAATGACCAATTACTGTATGTGAGCAAGCAAACTAGACAAACAAATTGTCCTTCATGTGTCCACTGTTCAAGGGTGTCTCGATGCTGAATATTAACACAATAGAGTGGTATGAATAAATGAACTGAGACACTCCATAAGAAGATTGACAATGGCTGTTACAACCTGACCCATATGGCATGTAACAATGGGCTTTAATGAATGTGCCATTAGGGTACGTTTGAGGGGACTGATTTTCTAGGCTACTTGAAGGGCATTGGTGCAGTTAAATAATAATAATAATAATCAATTATTAATATCATGATCACTGATTATGGTTTTAGACAAACGTTGGACAAAGCATCAGGATAGGGAATGTCATCACAACAGTCACATATAGATTTATTAAAAAACAATCAACGATCAGTGACATTAATCCTTATAAACTGGCGGCCAAAAATATGTAAGCTACAGACCTTATTTCAGGATACCTAAACAAGAAAAATGTTCAAGGATCCCAACAACCTTTCATTGCAATAGATTACACACAGCGGAGATTACAAACGCTTGTTTTTATCTGCTCTTTTTCTGTTGATTTGTAACACAAAGTAAGACAAAAAAGGAGGGAAAAGAAACAAAGACTCTTACATAAGCCTGTTACCCAGTTGCACATAATTTAAAGTGTTAGAGTTCAGAGTATTAGCATTTAGACCTATAGATTTAATTTGCCATTTCCATTCTCGCAGGGCAGTGAGGTGGAGAGGAGGGGCTGCGCTGTGCAGCTATTCACCTCTGACTGAATCCCATCTTCCACCTTTCAGCTCACAACTTGTCCCGCACGAGGATGGACGCGCTCCCCTGCGGTAGGACTCGGTAAAGTGTCACGAGAAATGAGATAGGATGGGGGAACATCGTCAGAAACTGGAGAGTCCATGGGCGTCGGTGATGTTTGCGTTTGGTGACTGCAGAAATTTCGGATAGACCAGTGCTTACTGGTGCGCTCCTGGAGAGAGGAAGAACGGACACGTGAACGTGAATGTCACTGATTTCGTTCAGCGTCTGAATATAACCTAGTTGTTTTGGTTCATCAACTCCATGCACGAAATAGTCGCACGAGTGAAAGGAGGATTGATTAATTGATTGACTGGTTGATTCGCTGTACAAGAGGAATTCATGCGCCGATAAGCTCACAGGGCCAATATGCCAGAATGGGTCCTCTACGGTATTTGTTTCTCTGTGGACTGCTATACACCCAAACCGACGGTAAGTTTCCAGTAAACATTTACTTCGTGGTTGAAATCACACGCGTCGCCCCACGTTAATAAGCCCAGAATAAGCGCATTATTGATGGGCTGACGCGCGTTCAAGCCGTGATCTTGCCGGCTCCAGTGCGTCAAGTGCATCGAAAAGATACTGACTGTGGTATCCCACATGGTGTTAATGGGCTGCTCATCTTACAGTCTTTGCATAGGCTATTTTAATGTTGTGTTTAAAATCACAAATGCACCATACGAATCCATCATACTTCATGTTAGATTCATGTTTGTTTCATGTCAGTCTCAATTCAAGAGATTGCGCGAAGCCAAGCAATGGCTGGGGGATACATGTAAATGGTATGCCTGAGGGTCGTCCTAACTGGGTGCATGTGTTAAATGAATACAATCCTCATCACCAATCAATGTTTTCCGTCTTTTCGACAAGTATCATTAAGTGACATGTATTTTTGAGATATCAGGACCGTATCGGCAGACTTTTGAGTCCAGATAGTCAACTTTTTTTCTGTTTCTAAGCGACAGAGAGCCATTGGACGTTATCCATTACAATCCCTTAATCTCATACCATTTTCTCATATGCAACTTTGTCTCTTACTTCCATGTCAACCATGTCAAAGGTACAATAGCCCTAATTTTACAGAGCTTGCACTACCATGTCTTATTTCTGAAATTGGAGGGACTTGTGGAGTCAGGGTGGTTATCATTGTGTGTGTGGCCCAATTTAAGAGGCTGCTCACAGGCAGATGGTGGAGCTTATGTCCTATAGCTGAAATGTCTAATGTGCCACAGAGAAGATGCTTACTCATGTAGCCTGGAAATTTGCCCCTGACTGCTGTGGAAATTTTGTCTACAGGTTACACAGTCATGCTCCTGTATGTTAAAATGCATCTATAAATGCTTGGTACTACTTTGCCCCAGTGTGCCCACAGTATATCACGATGCAGGTACAGTGTGTCACTAAGTGTAGTGCTGGTCTGATCAGTGCTGAGAGTGGGTGTGGAGGGCAGTGGTTCCTGGACAACACAATTTACTCTTGAGCCTTCAGGAGGTCATGCAGCTAATTCATTGAAATATGTGTGAGAAGGAGGTGCCCATTTGATAACCCCAGTGACATACCGGCTCTCACCCTGCCCTGTTCTCCTCTAACAGCCAGTCCAGGTTTTTATATTGGCATTCACTCTAGAAAGGAGGGATAATTACATCAGACCCTGTCGATTGGTACATACATAGAATTCATTTTTACAATCGTGAATGTTAAAAGCCTTCATTCACTTACATATATCTAGCAATATTTATATATCTGGTAATTTGATATGCTGGTTACGGGGCGTCTTGTCGTACTTTTGACTGACATGGTCAATGGTGAATATTCGTTGTATAGCCCATAGTAAAATGCCAGGCATGTACAACTACTTTAGGTTCAAGTTCAAGTCTTTTATTGACATATGTACAGTATCACTTACAGTCATACTGGACAATGAAATGTTTGGGACGAGGCACGTTTCACCTGGGTAGGTATACATTAAATCGCACATCTATATATAAAACACAAACAAAATAACAATAAGACAATTAAGAGCGGATAAACTAAAATAGAAATAGGAATAAAAAAATTGAATATGAATATGAAAAAGCAGCAGGATTGGCAACAGTTGTAAATAATCTTAGAGAAGCATATATACTGATGTACAGGTATAAAAGTGCATGTGCATTGGACGTAAAGTGACGTGGGCCAACAGTTAAGTAGCCTGATGGCCTGTAAGTAGGACAGGATGACAGACAGGATGGACTGTAATTGATAAGAGGCCATATCTTTTCTATTTCCAAATTCTGATGCACTTTCACATGAACATAAATAGCGACACATTTTTGGAACACAGCCTATATGCAGTACTTCCTTACATTTAAATGGGTAAAAAAAGAATCAGAAGTGCACATAACTGCTAGGCTGCACTCACTACACTTCATTTGCATTTACTTCTGCTTTCTTGATTGATTCAAAGGATGCTTGGTGTGTGAGGATGTCCATTAATCTTATTTCATGCTCAACACACTTCTGACACAACTGTTTGATCACCATTCTAGATGAATGCACTAGCAACGTTTACAGTTGGAGTTAAACACAGTACACAAGCACAAAAACAGCAAGATAATACACTCTAAAGGTCAAAGTGTAAGTAATCAGTCTTGCCAGTCTTGCTAGCAATGATGTTGCTCACAACTATGCCTGGCAAAGGGAAGATAATGTTGCTATTTTTGTGGGGACACTGAAAATTGTTAGCTTGTTAGCTTGTTAGCTTGCGCTATAGTTGACATTATGACAGGAAGGCTTGTTAGCGTAAAGTTAGCTCCCTGGCTCGTAGCTGTTTTAGGACTGACTGTCTGTTTTGTTGAGGAACGAGAGATATTGCAAGTAAAAACGTTTGATTTTGATTATCAGATGAATAAAAAAAATACATGAACATTATTTTATTTGGCAACTCACCATGTGATGGATGGCGTAATAACCCTCCAGGTGCATGTTAAATAATTTAAATGGACAATACAGAGGCAACCACCATCCTCTTCGCATCGAGTGATTCTTGGCTCCCACATCATCAATCCAAATCAGACACGAGGAATGCACAACAGTTGGGGAAATACCCTTTAGGATCGTACAAGAGCAGTGAAGTCAGACTCATGTAGAGTAAGGTGCCGAAGCTCTGTGTTTTCTCATCAAAGAACCAAAATATCAAACTTTTTACAGGTTGATGACACATTGTCATATTCGACGAGAAAGTGAAAGACTACTTGTCACACACACAGAAGTAGAGAAGTTCATTTTTGCATTATATTTGCACCTTCAGTGTTCTAGTCACTGCTACACTGCCTGTTATCATTTTTTTTCTTCATCTTTTGGCTTTCAATTTGCAAGGTCAGGACTGGTTTTGTGGCATCTCCAACTTGAGTTATGGAACTGTTCAGGTAGACATCCTCACACACCAAGCATCCAGTACAGCGGGCCTGTGTTCGACAATCAAATGGAGCATCACTCTTAATTCAGGCTACTGTGTTAAACCTAAACTCTGATCTCTACAAGCCCTAACATGATCTTGACCATTTTTTTCTGTGACACCTGGAGTTTCTTCTCGAGCACCATGGATAGACGCTGATCAAAAGATAAACTAGACAAGACAAAATTACACTATACAAGGCTTGATGCTAACAACCTGAGGCAGTCCTTGTTGAGGAGTTGAACCTATCTAGGTGCTACATGTAGCATTTTAATATCAATAAATCATTACCACAAGAGAGACATCAGTTTAATAACCATAAACAAACAAGACCATTGCGATTTTTATGTTTATGCAGTTGTGTACCAAGACCAAGTCAAGTCCACTTGTGATCTGGAACTGCCAGTAAAAATGGATCTGTTCTGAAAAAATCTAACTGTTCAAGGAAATTCACATTTTGACAGTGTCTTCATTAAACAACCTTAATCAACCTTACCAGGATGTTGTAAACACAGGGAAATTTAATTTCCATAACAAGGCTCCTTAAATACAGTTTTTTAAATTGCTTTCTGTCAAAAGTCCAATTAAAAAAGGGCAGATTCTGCAAGCAGGCCGGCAGTTAAATTGCTCTAGTGTAATGATATTGGACTGATAACAGCTGAAATGAATGTGACAGTTGGTATGGCCAGAGTGCAGAAGATGCTGTTTTCATATGTTTTTATTTTCTCTCCAACCAGAGTGCAGTACAGTTTTAGTTAAGTGCACCTATAACATTTCTACTCTCAGGCAGCTGCTCTGCTGTTAAACGGCTGTAAAATTTGCAATAGTACTGTTGACAAAGAGATAGCCAATACTGCAGGAATGACTCTGAAGAATGCAGCTGCTTGTGGAAAGAGCTTATGTTCTTTTATTTTATTGTGGACTGGTTTGTTTACAGATGAGTTCACTGTACACTTTGAGCCTATGCTGGTTCATACACTGAGTAGGTTTTCAGAGAAGCTTTAGCCCTAGGTGGCCAAAATCATGTCTGCTTTAGTTTGGTGTACGGCTGTCGGAACTAACTTGGGTCTGGGGGGGTCGGGGAGTCCATTGTTTTTGTGGACAAGTCTATGAACAGGCAGAAAGAGAAATCTTGACAAAATTAATGAAATGAGAGCAGCTTTGATGGACCCTGATCTTTCACTCACTCACTCACTCACCCCACAACCCCCAAAATTCTAAGTTAACTAATAGCCATACATTCTCATCGATGAATCAGTACTCCATTTAATAGACAGATCTGCAAAATTGCTTCTCCCACATTATTGTCCCCCCATAGCAGACATTTAGGCATGCATTGGAAATAACTCATATAATATAACTGACTAATCAACTAAAAAAAAGTCATAATCCCTAAGACCCTAAGAGGCATTAGGCACAGTGGAGAAGGCTGGGACCCACCAATTAAAATAGGTGAGTATTTCACAAAATCTGTTTGTTTTGTGCATCTTTGTTGATCCCCACAAATGTTATTTCCCAAAGAGACTTAAAGTATTTTAAAAACACGTTGAAAACCTAATGTGTCATCATGGTTTGGTGTGTTGGCACCAGCTGATGGAATGTTTTTGTCAACAAACCTCTTAAAATTAGAAACTGTCACATCAATTTTACTCACTGCTCACCTGCTGCTTTATTTCAGTTGCAATATAGCAGCCAATGGTAATTTTTAGTCCCGGTTGCAATCGCAATTTACGTGATTTGTCAAAGACAAAAAGTGGAACTTTAATTTATTTAATTTATTATTTTTTTCCAACATTTCATAGGTCCATAAAGTCTCGATGACTCTAACATCACACACAGGGTGTGTTTACATGCACATACTCTGGAAGACCTCATAACACAGATATCATAGTGTAAATATGCAGCACGCAAGACATGTTGTGTCGCGATGTTGCCATTTCTGTAAACAAACATAGCGCCACTGCGTCCGGGTCATTCCTCTGGGACCTTTTTGACACATTTGCACATAAAAAAAATGAGTTACAATGAGCTAAATTCACATGACCAAATAAATCGAAAGATTGAGCAGAAAAAAAAAAATCAAGGTTTGTTTACCAGATTAAGGTTACACTAATTATGAACTTACTCCGATCAAAATAGGATAGGATTTTTACTTGACATTTGCCATAGTCTGACTATTACCTAAATCAGGTTGTAATGAAATGAAAGTGTACCCATTGAGAAGGAAAGATGGAGAGAGAGAGAAAGAGAGGGAGTCTTGCAATCGTATAAACATCCACAACATTACAGACTGAAAAATGCAGTGTACAATATCAGTCACTGTTGTACACCCACTGAGTTAACATGTTTGATGATGTCTGTGCTTGATGGAACGTGTTAATGAAAAGACTAATGAGATGTAATGACTCCTTGGCACCCGCCTGTGAAAGTAAATATGGAAGCCTGTGTATTGTAGTAAGATGGCATATATTGCAGGCAGTAAGAGCCTGACACATATCGACCTGCCTGTCAAATTCCACCTTGTTTTTCTCAACCATCATGTTGTTGAGTAGGTCTTATATATAGTGCACCTACTGTATATTGCACAGTGAAAATGCAATATCAGTGAGATGACATTTTCTGTAGGCTATTAATTCAATTTTGCGTACTATTTCCAGAGGTTCATGCTTCATTACCTATATAGGATCATTATCTATATAGGGACATTGCACAGCCCTTCCCAGAGATCACGTTGCAATCAAAAAGTCTGAGTCTCTGTATAGGTACCGGTCTCTTTCTCTATCGCTGCTCATGCTAACTAACAAGTTCTCCATATATTTATTCCAAACAAACTACTGTTGCTGCTGCTAGAAATGTAAAACTCATCACTTCCTGTGCCAGATTTTTTCTGGGAAAGACCTACCCAAGACCGACAAATGTAAAACAAATGTAAAAGCTTTCATGAACTGGGTATCAATAAAGTTATTTATATGAAAATGTTGCAGATTATTACAATAACTGGTCATTCCACACTTCTCTTCCCCTGTCAGGGTCCCGTCTTCGCCAGGAGGACTTCCCTCCCCGTATTGTTGAACACCCCTCTGACCTCATTGTGTCCAAGGGGGAACCGGCCACTCTCAACTGTAAGGCAGAGGGCCGACCAAGCCCCACGGTGGAGTGGTACAAAGATGGGGAACGTGTTGAGACAGACCGCGACAACCCCCGCTCTCACCGTATGCTGCTGCCCAGCGGGTCCCTCTTCTTCCTACGCATCGTCCACGGACGACGCAGTAAGCCTGACGATGGCAGCTACGTCTGCGTGGCCCGCAACTACCTGGGGCAGGCTATCAGTCACAATGCATCCCTGGAAGTCGCCTGTAAGTGATGGTCTCACTGTTGGTGTGTGTGTGCTGAGTACATGGCTGACAGCTATTTGCTTTATTGATTATATTGAAGGTTGTAGCCTGTGTTCTTTCTATATTACCACCATTCATCACCAAACACATCAAAATGTAGATTGGCCAAGATTACTCACAGTAGATCACTAGCTCAAATTAGACCACATCAGTCAACCTTTGACCAAGAAGAGCCAAGAAGCAGCATTGTGTCTGGAGGTCTGATGGGGATAAAATGGGTGTACAACTAGCTGTTTGACAGAGATGACAGGATTTTATTATAGTCAACCTGATACATGTTCATGGAAAGCAAGCACCTTATTTGTAAAGGTGGGAGTGTGTTTGCTGAAAATAGCCTTTAAATAATCCCCTGCATGCTGTTGCATATAAGCCTCTGATGACCCATCTAGAACAATGTAAGTTTCTTTCATTATATGCCCAACCCATGCCAACCTTTAGTCTGTACTTTCAAACCAATGTTGACCTCATTAGATATGTAATGAAACATCTAAATTTACTCTTAACCTTTATTTAGATAAGGTTCACATAATTCATTACTTTCATTCCAATTCTAGTCATGTTCATTTTTATGACTGAGGGACAGGTGGAAATTCATTATGAGACCCACCTGTCAGGCACGGAGCAGCTGTGTGTCTGCTTTAGTCCCCGGCTTTAGGCGGGGGATAGGGGTGTTTTTAACAGGTGACAGTGTCAGTTCGCTGAGTCGTAGCGTTCACTGTAAGTGTCAAGTGTGTGGTGTCGCCAGTTAAACAGCCTTTTGCTGCATTGTGTCCCAGTAAGGAATCTCTCAGCCCACATGCAATACACACACCACCGTAAGTGTGTGTGTGTGTGTGTGTGTGTGTGTGTGTGTGTGTGTGTGTGTTTTATTAGCAAGGGTGATGGAAT
>OOFE01050792.1:16857-29670 GCA_900323365.1 Monocentris japonica | reverse complement strand
CAAAACACAGACACACAAAAATATGAAAGCAAACACACATACACACACACGCACACGCACACACACACACACACACACACACACAGACGATGAAATATGAGGAAACTAGGCCCCTGTCCTATTTTTGGGTGAGCTCTTTTAGTTTTCTGTTTTTGCCCTCCTTCCATCCTCTTGGCCTCAGGACAGGGAGATGAGGAGCAGAGGAATACATTTCCCACAGCAGACAGCATAGGTTGAGGGCCGAGTGATCGCTGAAGTGATTACCAGATTACCTCAGGAGCATGTGCATTCCCAAACCAATCTATCAATATAGGACACTTACTTCAACTCTCTTGCTTTCTCATAGAAGTGACGGCAACTCTACAGGTTAATACGTGGCTGAAAGATCTTTAAAAAGATGCGACTGTAAAATAACCTGTTAGTGAGAGCAGCTTGTTTATTGTTAGATAGAAATGAGAGATGGTCTCAGGTCAGGTGATTTAACTGACTGACATTCCATTACTGACAACAACAGTGTCCAACAGAGGGTGAGAAACTGTGAGCCCAGGAAATACTTGGGACGCAGCCATCCCTGCTTTAAACACACAAAGGCACACAGAGCCCGATGAAGAGCTGCACAGTGAAAGATCACGACCCCTTGCATACCATTGCATTCTATGGGCCACGGCCAATGGAGGAATTCACAAACAAATTGTCCACGCTATTACTAGCCAATTACAATTCCTCTGACGAGGCATCTGGCCTGGGTGAAGCATGGCTGAGCTGCTCAATACTCCACAGTAGTGGCCGGCTATGAAGATTGATGTCAGCAATTCCTCTACAACAGAATGAACTCAACAATACACGCCTCGATTAAGGGTTTAATTTGTCTCCCCTTAAATTAAATTCTTTATCATTAATCACTGGATAAATCTCAATTGAATAACACTGCGTTGCTGTTCATGAAATGAAATTGGGCTAGAAATATATGGAAAGCAGATAAAACTTTGTGAAGTAATACGCTGTCAAATTTACAATATAATAGCTTTATAACGGTGCAGATCTCATAATTCACGATGGGGCTTATCTTTAAGCCACAAGCCTCTGGCTTCCAATAAGCCTCGACTGTCTGGATGCTTTCAATGACATTATTGGCTTATATTACTGCTATTGCCAGCTAGAACAGACTGCTATCCAAACACACTGGAGTGATTACACTGATAGGAGTACATTCATTAGCTAGATGGACACTAACTCTCAATAAATAAAGGGATAATTCACACATATTATGGCAACTTTGCGTAGACTTTAATATATCTGTATTTCCCCCTGGTTCTCCCTCCTCTGAGTTTCTCTGTTACACACATTATCACTGCACCTAAATGTAGTCAAACAGAGGTGGTGATTAGAATTAAGCATGACAGGCCACAAGTGATGGCAAATGTAATGTCCTACATACGTAGCATTGCCTTGAAATTGCATCATTAGCACTGGTGCTGAAAAAAAAAAATCTATGAAGTGTGAGCATGAAAGACTTGGCAGATATGATAAAGAGAAGGGAGGACAGAAGCGAGAGAGACAGAGGCACAGAGAGTAGAAGTGAGTGTATGTGTAAGAGAGACATGAGGCAGTGAAAGAAAGGAAGAAAAGAGCAGGTGTGTTTGAGGAAGGAAGAGAGCAAAACAGAAGTGGAGGTTTGTGGTGAAGAGGGTTTCTTGCCCCTGACTGCCTGTGGTTGACAGTCTTCTCAGGATGAAGTGCTGCACTCCTACTAAGGCTCATCATCCTCTCCTCCCACACCCAGTGGCCCTGACTCGACTTCCACTGTGTCACAGCTAATGGAAACTGGCAGTGAGAGAAAGAACGTCTCGCTCTTCTTTTTACTTCTCTCTTTTTTTGCCTCTATCTCTCTGCCTCTTTCCGAGCTCCAGTACAGCATAAATCCAATCTACTTAGCGCTGTCATTCTGTACAGTGGACAGTCTGTTGGTGTGCTAGGACAGGGGTTTCCAAAAATACTTTTCATATCAGGGACTGCCAATTACATATGCATCAGGCCAGGAACCAAAACAATTTTTCTTGTTAGATGTGGGCCGCAACAGTGGAGAGTGAAACCTATAGTTTGAAAAGACATTTGTCATTCTGTCATTTGCGGTTCCAGCAAAACGTCTCGCAAATTAAACTCAATACCTAAATTCAATGACTGCACACTTTGCTGGGGACCAGCTGTGACTCCTAAGGGTCCCAGGACCTCGTTTTAGAAACCACTGTGCTAGGACAGATGTGTGGTGAACTTAAATGCTGTACAACCGTGCACCCTGAGCCGCTAAGCTCAAACCTTGAAAATTTAAACAGCTAAATGGTAAAACATTCATAGAACTTGACGTGTGTCCAGAGGCAGGTCGTTAGCCATTACAACAGTCAACCCCATGCCGTGAGTGAAACAGTCCTGCCACCTCCTCTGGTCAGGTGACTCCCATTGGACTCCCATAAGGGAAAGACATGTATTCCAGCATGACCCCCCTTCACCCACACCCTCCCTCTCTCTAGCTCTCTCTCACACACACACACACACAAAGAATGCTTATCTCTTCATCCCTTTAAAAAAAACACCAAGCCTAACTGAAGGCAGCAGTTACAGGATAGGCATCTGTTGTCTGTTCTACCAAATAGCATTGCCATTAATAATACCCTGACAAGTCCAGGGGTGGAAAAAAAGACTTTTGAGCTCATATATTTGAGTGGTATACTAGCCTATAAGCACAGATTAATCGCTGCTTTTCCTCAGGCAAACCCCTAAAACTGTAATGCCTAAAACAGCCCCAATAACTCATTTCGTGTTTGAGTCAATGATCCATGGAATTGGATGTAGGTCCAGTTAAATGTTGTGACTTAAACACTTCAAGCTGGCTACCATTTAAATAGCGTGCATGAGATACAGAGACATTATGGCCCTACTTTTATCATCAATAATGCAGAAGACATGAGCAGTAAGAAAAACACCTACAATAATCCTACAATTCTAAAATTATACTATTGAAGTATTACAGCAATAGGGATATTACAGGTACATTATAGTGATACTATAGGAGATAAAGTATAACCTCACTATCGAGCACCACAGACTTTTGGACTTTGGACTTCTTTGGTTAAAGGTAGAGCTTTTATCTCCATCATAATTATGTGGTTTACTGGCAGGCTTGTAAACCCCTCTGGTCCTCCTCTACTGACCTGCTGGTAGTTCTCATCTTCAGGTTGGAAGCTGTTCTCACTGGGCTGGAACCTCAGGTTGATATGAGGGAAATTGTGAAGCCAGTAAGTCCACCACGGAGCAATGTAATCCACCCGTGCCGAAGACATCCCTGCCTTAAAAGAAAAAAAAAGTTAGGCTAAATTAGCCTCCCTTTACTAAACGGACAGTTTGTCCAATCCCGGATACGTTAACCCCGTCTCATGTCAAACAAAGGCAGTGAAGAGGCATGCTCATGTACGGAGAGGACACGCTCAGCCGCACGAGACAAAAGACACGAGAAGTCCTGAGGAGACAGCAGTTGTTGTAAAGTGAATAATTCCGATAGGATTTTTCATGGAAGGGGTCACACTGCGCCCATGTCTCCGTTAGCGTGTTAACAGCCGCTGCTCTCAGACAGCCGGTCCCAACGCACGCCGCTGACACGGAGAGTCGCCAACGGGCACGCGCAAGGATAGTAGACACAGTAAATACGGGAGCGCGCAAAGACGCTCCTTTGAGTTATTCAGAAATATGTCTACCGGCCTGACTACGTAACGCGTGTTACTTTGTTCGAAACATAACAATATGCTGAGTGTTGCCCTACAAGTCTTCTTGCAATATTTCTATGGGGCTCTATGAAGCTACTGCACCACCTAGTGTGACATAAAGGCTATTGCAAATAAACTTTAGCCTTCAATGCTTCCCTCAAGAGGACGGCAGTTCTGTTAATTCCTTACTATGACTAAAATATTATGGTTGTCAGGATGACTCACCTGATGGACCATCAATCTCTTGAGTGGTCCCTGAGGGACTTGAAGGTTAAGGCTTGGCCTCCTGCACAGGGAGGTCAGAGGTCAGGGTGAGTTACAGATCTAAGCCTCTGTTTGAGACAGTGTTTCTCAAAGTCTGAATTTGTACCCAAAAGTGTCATCAGGAGGTTGAAACAGGTTCCAACATTATTCTGGGGAAATTATTCTTTTGATCGTTTTATGTTGCCATTGCCTTCTAATGTTGGACGGGAGGAAAAAGCACTCAAATATTAACAGCTTCCATTGTTTGTGGTGGTGGGAAACCTCCCTGACAGAAATAGTTCTCAAATAATGTAAATGGAGTCATTGTATCAGAGGTTCTCAGTAAACTGGTGAAAAACCTAAGCTTCATCGTTTCCCACGCTGTTGGGGGTTACCCATCCATTTACTTTGGGATCCAGGACTGGGCTTTGAACATACTTGAACATTACAATCTTCTTGGCTAGCTCATGTCTGACATCTGGTGGACAAACGTCAAATGACAAGCCTGGCTATGATCGCAGTTAACTTGTAAACCTTTTAAATCACTTGCATTCCTGTATAAATGGCTCCTAAAATATGGTCTGATCTTAATGTCATATAGTGATTAACACAAAAATGTGTACTTTTACATCTCTTTATAGAACATGTTCAAACATTAACAGCTTGGATTGGAAAAATGTGAACCATGATAATTAGCAACTGGTGGAAACTCCATTAGCAACAATAACCTCAACCATTACCTGTAGTTGCTGAGCAGACCTACACAACAGTTAGGAGGTATTATGGACCAGTCCTTGCAGAACCATTTCAGTTCATTGATATTTTGGGATGAACAGGTTGCTTCAGGTCATGCCACATTTCAATAGGGTTTAGGTCAGGACTGACTGCATGACAACCTCCATTAAGCATCAAATCATTGATACAAATTGGAATTTGTTGCCTCGATGATTGAAGCCATCCAGGCCCCAAGGCAGCCCCAAACCCTCCACCATGCTTCACTTCAGACCTTTTTGAGATCATACTTTTGGTAGCCAAACTTTTTTTTTGAAATGACGGAGCACCGCTTACCCACACCTGAATGCCATCTCGGATCATCTGACTCCAATTACCCCCCTTTTATAGAAATTATCCTAGAGGTTCACATACTTTTTCCAGCTTAGGCTGCTAATGTTTGAATATGTTGAATAAAAGCAGTAAAAGTACATTTTCTGTGTTATTTGTTAAATCACATTGAGTTCATTATGACTTAGATTACCATTGTCATCATGTCATTGAAGCAAGTAATTTTAAAGGGTTCACAAACTCTCTGAAGTGTATACAGACATTCACAGACAAGCCTCTCCACCAAATACCATTTCGATTGCACTTTCCAAATAAAGCAGAATGTTGACATGGCAATATAGCATACACTATAAACCAAACAGGACAAAGACATCAGTTTTCCAATTTTTATTACAATAATTTGTACATAAAAGGTCCTATTTCAGCTCCTTCACAGCCAGACCTGTAAGGAAAAGACAACATGTTAGAAAACAAACAGGTCATATTAGTCCACAACACTGATCAGGAGGATCATTTTCAGCACCCAACTCGTGAACCCTCCTTTTCTCTTGTGCACGTTTAGTGTATTTCAGAGGATTTGAACTACTTGATACATCTTTAACCTAGCAAGCACGTAAATGTATTGTGGGCACAGCAAAGCCTACTCTTTTTTTGCACACCTTTCTTATGACAACCTCTCTTATGACAACCTTCCCCTTTAACCAAAGTTGATAACAGATTAAGTATTGTACTGAAAACTGAACAATGCAAACATGTTTGAGTATTTCTGACTACAGGAGTGACGCGACTAAAATATAGTACACTAGTCTCAACTGTGACAGAATTTTCATTAACATGAAGCAGAACAGGCGGGGTGCATGTGTTCCTGAAAGTTGATGCATCTACCCTTCACCAAATGAGAAGTCAAATGCAGAGCAAATGAATGTTAGTGGACCGGTGGAACTGACGTTTCTGGGACAAATCGAAACGCAGCACTTGGTCCATCCTTATTCTAGCAAGCGTGTAAATGCATCACTGGCACAACAGCCTGAGATGTTTGGACAACTTGCTGACAGTAAACGCATCCGCTGCTACCTCATTCAAATATCGCCTGCTAGAAATCAAAGACTGTTTTGCAGTTGTGTAACCTCTGCCCAGTTTCAATGCTACAATTTGGATAAAACTGTAAATTACAGTCAGTCAGTCATTCACAACACGGTCTGTAGCCAGGTGGCCCAGTTGAACTAGCATGGCGAACGCCAATTACCAACAATTTTTTTTTCTTAGTTTTTTTTAATGCATTATGTTCACACGTCTAGTAGAATGTGGAGTTTGCACAGGAAATAAGTCCCCAAATGTACATTAGTCCACACAACAGTATTTCTTTGGTGATCCCTAAATGTCTATGCATAATTGCCAAGAAAGTTAGCTTAGTCATGTTAAAAAAAAAACATTAGTGCACAGACTGACAGTTGTTTTATAGAAGACTAAAGTTTTAGGTGAAAATTTTTGCTCCCAAGTCAGTTTGTGGCCACATTTAGGAGCTTTTTAAGAAGCTTATATAGCCTGATACAATGCCACACAAGAGCAGGAGAACCTAAGAGCTCCATCAATACATTATCTCCCACACACTAAAGTGAATAGTGGTGAAACAGACATCCAAGTGTAGTACAGTTCAGGCACCTTCTTATTAAAGTGAGCTTATTAAAGTCTGGCCCGTACAGCTCAGTTGGTAGAGCATGAGACTCTCAGTCTCAGGGTCGTGGGTTCAATCCCCACGTAGTGTAAAACTGTAACTTGTAAGTCGCTTTGGATAAAAGCGTCTGCTAAATGACTGTAATGTAATGTTCATCCATGTGTGCCTTAGAGAAATCAACAGCCACATGATGCAGGTGCCCTTTAACTGCAGTCATTGAGGTAATCAAAATAGCATGCAATCAAAATTGAATGTTCTCTCCAGTTGACACCCAGGTAGGATTACAAAAGCCATTAATGTTTTTTTTTTTTACAGTTAGAACGTGAGCATTTCAGGTTCAAGGTCACGTGCACAAACCCTTCAATATGTTACGAAGTTGTTCTTAACCAGGATCACATCTGTCAGAATGCAGTCCATCTTGTCAATCATCTTGTATTTCTGCTTGCCACAGAGCTTGCAACAGCTAACAACTAATTTGGTGTTGCTAGTACTGACCTGGGGGCAGGGACTGTTTGAGCTTCTCGGCCTTCTCCTTGTCTGTTATGACCAGGGTGTACAGGTACCTGCTGCAGCGCACCTTGAACTTGACATTGTCCTTGTTCTTCTTGATCTTTACGGCTGTACATAGACAAAAAATAAGCTCATTTTCTAATGAAATCCTTCAACAAAAACATCCCTTCAAATATTGATCCTGGCAGGTTAGACAGTGCAAGAAGGCTGAACTTACACTTGGCATCCTTCCTCCTGGCTGTCAGCAGAAAGTCTTTAATTTCTTCAATCTTTCGTGGCTGTAAAGAAAAAAGGGGGTTGAAGTACAAAATTATTAGGACGGAGATTCACCAAGAGTCACCAAATGAGAAATCAGATGTAGAGCAAATGAATGTTAGTGGACCGGTGGAACTGACGTTTCTGGGACAAATCGAAACGCAGCACTTGGTCCATCCTTATTCTAGCAAGCGTGTAAATGCATCACTGGCACAACAGCCCGAGATGTTTGGACAACTTGCGAACAGTAAACGCATCCGCTGCTACCTCATTCAAACAACGCCTGCTAGAAATCAAAGACACGAACTGTCTGTTTAGCAGTTGTGTAACCTCTGCCCAGTTTCAAGGCTACAATTTGGATAAAACTAGATAACATTCATTCACAACACGGTCTGTAGCCGGGCGGCCCAGTTGAACTAGCTTGAACTAGCATGGCTAACGCTAATTAGCGAGGATAGCCGCATTTAGGCTATCTGCTGGCTAACTTAACCGCACAAAGTCATGAGTTCGTTCAGTGAGTTATGTCCACACATATCAAGTAGAATACGTTAATGTGGAGTTCGCTAGCAATGCATTAAATAGCAAAAGAAGTCCTTACCATGTTGCCGTGTCAGCGGACTGAGCCCTGCGGGAAGGCAGAGAAAGATGGAGTCAGTTTGAGGGTTATAACATCTTAACGAAATGCGTTGACAATCAAATGACTATCAAGCCGCCGGGTTAATAAAATACTAAATCATGATTTTACATAAACGGGAACATAATTATTAATGGTAAAGAGGATGGCTGATGATTGAAATAATCATTTTGTATACGTGAGAATGAAAAACTCACTCAGTCTGCCAGAGAGGGGATGAAAAGGGGTGGAACTTCCGGTTAATTCTTAATTTATACTGACTACGGCAAGCACGGAGGACAAACTTCTGGCACAGCGTTTTTACTGCACTCGTGCAACCTTCTCGCGACTAGTACGTGGGCCTGTTTTGCAGTTTTTTTTTTAGTATTTTCAATATATTAACCTGTCAGGAGTGCTTTGTTTCTGTGTTTTGTGTTAAGAAAAACGCAATAATAATACTTTAAAGGGTGTCTCATTGTGTGTTGCCCACCTTTCTTTTCATCAACTACAGGTAGCTTTTAAGTTCGACTCCCATTTTTCAAGGTAGGAAAGTCAATATCTTCCATATTCTGTAACTTACTCTATTGTCAAATTATGCTAACCTCATACTTGAAAACTGATTCTCAACGATTTTATGTCGAGGACCACAACATAAATAGGGTATGTGTAAAAATTGCATACCCGTTTCTAAACAGTTAAGGAGTCCCTGAGACGATCTTATGTTGCTAAAGTGTTAGACATTTTTCATTACATGTTGCATTGTAGGCATTTAGCTGATGCTCTAAGCCATCACGATGGAGAATCAGTGTGACAATATGTTTCAATTCTGAGATCACCAATGCTAAACACCTCTTGTTTAAGGAGCATAGTCTGAGTGCATTTACTGCTTTTTCCAAGTATGTCATACTTAACATTTCATGCAGATGTATTCCAGTTGGCTTCTGGTGTTCAAAAAAGTTTAAAAGTGTATGTATGTACAGTACTCAAATATATATAAACGCATGTTTGTATACTCAGATTTGGTAGCATAATCTTATTCCATAACCCTATCCTTCCTACACCCTTCATTTAAACCTGCTGGTCGATGACTCATAGGGTCAGGTTCATAGGGTCAACCTCTCAGTTTATCCATTTCGTGCTCAGTTGGATGTATTTCTTACCTTTCACTTTCAGGGGTAAAGAGACCATTTTAAAGTTAACAGTTGGCCACAGAAATTTAACAGAGAAGCTGAGGCTGACATCGCCTGACAGCTGACACCTCTGGAAATTGGATTTTGCCAGCCACATCAAGGACTTTGCAGCAAAGAAGGCAAGAGGAAAAAAAATAAAGGTACCCACATATTTTGTTTAGTTGCCTTCCAATTTTCATTTGTTATGTGGGTAATCACATGCACAGGACAGTGTGGATGGAGGATGCATGCTGTTGTATTATTTCGAGTTGAAGGCCTTTTTTCCCAATGACATTAGACAATAAATTAAATTCCTGTAGTTAAAATTAGCCGATATGTCATGTTGGTTCTAAACTGAACGTTTATGTTAGGCTGTTCTAAAAGGCTTTACTGTTGTCATGTGGTTTGACTCAAAACCAAATGTATATTTGTGTTGAAAGTGTTTGGGAAGGTTATTCAAAGTGTAAACCATATCTGTTACAGATTACTGATTATCTGCTTGAATCTGTGATCAGCAATATAGTAATTTTAGACTTTTAGACTTTTGTGTAAAGCTACAAGCTGTTTCATCATTTCCATGACTCTACAAATGAATCAAATGTGCTAGAATTGTTAGTTGGGAGCCAAGAAAAAGTATGTTCTGGTAAATTATTCTATAAAGCAACCCACAAAATCAATTTGCTTCATGAGGGGAATTTTTTTTTTAATCTTTGGGTCCTCTGAAATTAGTCAGTTTATACCATGGCATATGATGCAGTCATCAGCCTTAACTTGTATTTGCTGAGGCCTTTAGACCTCTCTGTCTGACTCTCATTCTCTCTCTCACTCTGTCTCTCTCTCAATGTCTCCATGTCTGTCTAACTAGTGTGCTTGCTTCAGCAAGTACACTTATATTCTCGTATTCTACTACTCTTACTACCACTAATACTCTCTTGTTCTACTACTTCTGCTACTACTACTACTACTATTGCTACTTCTACTTCTGCTATTACTATTGCCACTACTACTTCTACTACTAGTACTACTTCTTAACGCATTATCTTTCTGATTAATGCTATTTTTAAAAACATTTTCAACCTGAAGCAAGCACGCAAATTGTCTTCAGAAAATGTAGCCTGTCCTAGTTTATACTTTGTACATAATCTCTACTCATTTCTTAGCAGAGATGCCCCCCACCTCCCCAATAGTTACCCGTGCAACTATGCTATAATATATTTAAGGAATAATAATAAAAAAGATCAAATCATCCTGACATGCACTTAGGATCATTACGTATAAAGGATCATTTGAAAGGGCTACATATTGGCCTAGTAAATGGACATGTTTTAGGTTGTATATTTTAGAGGAGGAACTTCCTCAGTAGCAGAATAACTGTACATTATGGTTGCTCATTTCAAAATCTTTCTGTGCTCGAGTAGTTTTATGACACCTCTGTGACTACACATATTACAACCTATCTGCTGACATATGAATTCAATTATCTTTTATAGTCATGGCAGATAATTCAAAAATGTTGCTGGAATAATAAGCCTTAAAGTATATAAATGCTTCATACTGAAGAAATTCTCATCTTTTATCGCCACAGTTTGACATGGCAAAAGTCATTCCATATATTTCCTCAGCAGCAGAATGCAGTTAATGGACCAATCCTAATAGTCAGAGCTGTGACTCAGAGCTCTTGTCCTGCACCGTGGGTGTCAATTTAATTTTCTTCTCTTCATCTTTGGGTTTCATATTTTATGTTTGGGTTTCTAATGACTTTTAATTTATGTTTGTGCAGACATATCTTGCATGAAAGGAAGCTAGGAATCACCTTGAAGCAATCAGTGAGCCACAGCAGTGTACGCACTACCTACAGCTTCCCCACAGAGGACCTCCTGGATTTGGGTCCATTGATGAGCCCCGTCAATTGAATGCTGTTTTAGTATTCCAGATTCAAACATGATGGACACTCTTGTCAATAAGTTACATCTACGGCTCTGCGTGAAGCGAGCATCTTTGATCTGTGGAGTTTGAGTGATGCCTTAGTGAGCTTCCACAGGGACCCACTCTCTGACTTGGCATTAATTCATAAAGACAAGAAACACCAGGCCAGTCCTTTTGAATTAACCTAGTATCTACCTGTCCACCCGTGTTCTCAGGTCAGCTGCCCCTAGATACTCAATCAGTGTTTGTAGTACCGGACACGTTTTACCCAGGCTTTTAAATTTTGAGTAGTCCTATGTCAGTCAAGGTAGTAGTTGCAGTGCAGTATGTTGCAAAAATGGTTGAGGATTTCAGACTTCAGTGACTATGTAATAACCTGCAACACAAATAACAGCTTGAAAAGCAATATAATACATGCACATTGCCATATGTATGCCATTCTTTTTATTCTGTCACTGCAGCCTTGGCTGTTCTATTGTAGTTGTTGACAGCCTCAAACCATTTTGTTCCCCATCACAGGGACTAGAATGAATAGTTATCTCAGCATGGCATACTACTTTACTGCTGAAAAGAAGATTATATTTTTCGTACTGACATTCAGTGTGACTGAATGTCAGTACGCATATGGCGTCTCCCTTCCCATGTGTGAAGACACGTGAGGGTACTATTACGTTCTTTAGAAACATGCCTCCTGCTGAGCTTTACTCATTTTCTACAGCTTATAAAAGAACTAGGATCAGGACTTGCATTCACATGTTAGAATGGAACTGTTGATTTCAGTCTTTTTTACTCCTTCAGTCACAGTGCAATGTGGTAGAATTGTAGATACAGTATAGAATTTATTCATATATATATATATACTGTATCTACAATTTTGATGGTGGGGTTTTTGTGTATGCTTTACATTCTAAAATTGACATGGTGAATATTTTGTGTTGCCACCCTTCAGTCACCCCATGCTCTTTGGTCAGTACTCTTATTTTGTAGTCTCATGTTTTTTTTTTTCTTTTGCATAAAGGCCAGCTCTCTTATCAAGGGTGCATGGGAAGGTTTAGATCAGCTTCATACATTACAAAGAATTACTATGCTTGGTTTAGCTAAAAGCGCTTTTGCACTTGCATGATCTTTATTCCAACAAAGATGCTCCTCCATGCCAAGCTGCTTCTTGGAAATCCAGCCTGCTTCTTTGTTTTCTTTTTTCCAGACTTACAATTCTGGTCCACTGACAATAGAGGGCACTAAGCAATCATTAATAAAGAGTCATAGCAGTGTCAGATTCTGACTGCAGACAATGGGAGACACTGTGTACCAAGGTATTGACTAGTCACCATTTCTCAAAGTATTGGAAAGAGAGATTATTTTACAATTAATTCTGTTCTCTCGGTATAAGATGTAAGTAGTTGAACTATATATATATATCATTATTCTGACTTCAAGGCACTGAACATCTGTTATGAAAAGTGCTCTACAAATATACATTATTATTACTCTTATGCCTCAAAATCTGGTTGTATCATAGGATTTGGGGCCATTTTAGCCATGCACATGTTTTGTTGAATCATAACGATAATTAAACTTGGCCAAGAACACCCCAGGACACCT
>OOFE01050789.1:23888-38899 GCA_900323365.1 Monocentris japonica | reverse complement strand
TCATTTACCCCAACCCTTTCTCTTGTTTGCATGACCACAAAGAGAGCGGGCTGTTGGACAGACCTGATCAAACCAAGATAATGCAGATGTCTTTAGGAACCATTACAGACACACACACACACACACACACACACATTCTGTAGTTGCAGAGACACAGCCTGACCACAGATGCACCAGGGCGCCACACTGACTGCACACAGATTCCTCTGTATGTCTTTGTCACGCTCTCTCTCTCTCTTTCCCCCTCTCTTTGTTTCCCTTTGTCTCTCTCCCGCTTCCCCTTGCTCTCTCTGTCTAATGATATGTACCATTAGGCCAACACTACAAATGATGTTATTCTCACAGAGGCCTATTGACAAAAACCTGTAAAAGTGAAGAACAGTACCTTGCCCTTGGCCATTTTCTCTTATTTAACGTTATTCCAAATGAATAAAATCATTTATTATCCTGATCATTAAGGAAGCGCATTCGTTTTTCTGCTATCACACGCTGACCTCCCTTCACCTCAGTGGGCGTGCTATGGGCCGGGTGGGTATCGATGGAGAGCAGGTCTCAGGCGTTAAGCAGCCGGACTAATTAGTGCATTAGGCCAGGCTCACGTTCAGCACAACTCCACACCGCGTGGGCTGCTGCTTATTGGGAGAGCTCTCCGATCGATACGCGCCCAGCTGTAAACTTCTGACGCTAAGTTCTTACAAGTCAGTTTGGCTATAGGCCTTTTGTTAAGCACTTTTGGGTATACTGTGTGTGGGCTTTATTGATGGGGTGGCGTTGAGTGAGGTCCAGGAAGTTTTAAAGAGTGTAAGCATGATGGGGTGATTAGCAAGTTTTTCCTAGTCACTCTTTAGCCCAAGTACTTGTTGGTATGGTGTGGGCAGATGAGTTAAGAGAGTTAGTGCGTGGTGTTTGGGCAGGGGTCAGATTTATACATGGATGTTGTGGCTTACATGCATGCATGGGAGTGTGCATGGCACTCTCCTCAAAACAATCGTCCCCCCCGCCCCAGACTAAATTGGAAAATGAGTGTATTCCTTCTCTTCTTCCCACTCTCTTTTTTTCTCCCACTCTCATCCTCCCATCTCATGCTCTCTCCTTCTCTCCCCTGGCATCCCAATCTCCAATCTGACTTTATCCTCAGCCCACATCAAAGCCATAGGAGAGAGAAGCAATCTCTTCTGCATCCCAGTCATCGTCTCTCCCTTTCCCCTACCTCACTCGTTCTTTCCCCACCCCACTTCTGCATCACTCCATCGCTTTTCTCCTTCTAAGTCTTTAATGTTGCAGAGAGTACTTCAAAAGAAGTTTTCACTTTCTCATCCCTCCATCTTTTCCTCATCTTGCTCTTTCCCTCTCTCCACAGATGGGGTTATATCTAAATGGATTATCTTTATCACTCTCCCTTTCTCTCTTTCACTCTCTCTCTTTTCCTTTATTTCTCCCTCTCATTTTAGAATCAGCATCCCACTGTTGGACTACACTTAAAGGAAAGTGTCTGCCCTATTTATAAAAAAAAAAGCACCATACAGAATCAAATCTCTGTTGCGTGTGTAGTTGAAAGGATGCTTTAGCATATTAAATGGATTAATCAAAACATATTTAGCATTTCCTGAGCGTTACACGTAGCATCGCCCCGGTACAAGAGCTTTTCAGTAAATTACATTCCCAGTTGTTGTTTATCGTCACCTGAACAGAAAAAATGGAAGTTGTCGGTTGAGTTAAGGTAAATAGGGTAAATATTCTCTCAAATCCCTTTTTCCAATGGAGCAATGATAACAGCAAAAGGCACAAATGGGCCGTCATGTGCCAAGACACAGACATACAGTATCATTGCTCACCCTGCCTCTTTTACTTGAAAGAGTCTTTGAAATCTCTTGTACCTGAGAATATGTGAATTTTGATGTGAACGTTAAGTTTTTAATGCTAACTATAATAATTATACTTTGCTGAATTTGTTGATTTTGTCTCTGCAATGGCAGTTAATTCATTTCAAATGAGATAGATCAATATAAATGAACAATGAAGTATTTTTTAAGCTTTTTTCTTCATGTGCTTCTAGATGGAGAAGGTGGAGGAAGACCTGATCCGCTCCAAGTCCCTCAGAGAGAATCAGGCCAAGGAGTTCTCACAACAACTGGAGGCACTCAGACAGAAATATGAGCAGCAGGTCTGTGTGTGTCTGTGGCTTTCAATCTGTCTGTCTATAGTGTGTTTGTCTGTCTGGGTCTGCATGTGTGAGGGAGACATGGTTCTCCATCTCCTGAGCCGTGACGTAGCCAAGGAAAAACTCTTCTGCTTGCTTCCGTCATCATCAACATCATCATCATCAACATTGTTATCTTTTCCCCATTATCGGTGAACACTTGGCCTGTTGCAGCCAGCCAGGAGGACTGACATCCATTTGGAATAGTCTGTTATTCCTCCCCATCTGTTCCGCCTGGTTAATTCCTCATGATAAGGGACACGCTTTAGATTAAGCCTAGATTGAGGTCTCAATAAATATCTAAAACCTTCCCAATTGGAAACTAATGCAATCTGTGTAGCAGACGCAAGGTCTCCTTATCAGCCCATCTCCGTCACTCTCCTCTGATTAGGAATCTAGAAACCATTTTCACTATTCATTGAAATATAGCTTGCTGATAGGAAGACAGGTTTTACAAGGCATCTGATTCAATTAACTCACAGGAATGGATATTATTGTAGGGAGACGGTTTGATTTTTATTGAGGAGGAGGCTCGGAGGCAAGGAGCATAGTTTACATTTCTGTTACTTTAACTTCATTTTAACCTCAGTGGCCTTGTGGTAGGATGTTCATCTTGGCTGTGCACATCAACAATATAATAGACAATTTAGCCAAAAAGATGTGTAATATAAACTGTTCTTCTTCCTGTTCAGAAGATGACATTCTCATCCCCAAATATTGGTTTTGGTTACCTGTTTTTGTTCATTTTTGAGCACAACAAAATAATCTAAAATATCATTTTAGCCATAATCATGCAGCCCTATGTAGCAACTAATTGGTTATGTGAACTGTGAGATCAAAGTATGCCATATCATAATGCCTAATACATAATACATAAGCATTCAACCTTTAAATAAAGGATGTAAAAGTAGTATCTCTCCATGTCTGTGTGATATGGCACTACATCAGCCTTGAGATACTACAGCACTAACTGGTGTTGCATCTCTATTTCTCATTTGTATCCAAAGCATAACTGATTTCCAGGCACCCGTTAAGAACCTAACTAGCACTCAACCTGCCAGTTAATAAGCATACCAACACTCATTTCCAAGGCAGATGGACTTTCCTTGCGTGTCAATTGCTGTAGATAGTTGTGAGCGGGGGATATGAGGGCAGTGTTTACGCCAGGAAGTGAAGAAATGGGATTCCATTATCGATTTGCTCCGTAGTCAAATAGTTTTGTTTGTACTAATAATAACATTTATGGGTAAAATCACATTTTGAAGAGAGTCGGGTAGGGTGTGAGCCTTTTGTTACTTTGAAATCTCTTTAAAATGTCCACCAAAGACAATTTTAAAGGGAGAAGGTGGAAGCTTTTCAGTGGCTACTGCAAGCATACATTGTCATAACAATAAGACTACATCAGTTCCACCATTAAACGGATTATATTTATATCCAAAAGATCATCCTGCTATAATGATTCAGTTTCTGTGAGACTTTATCAGTGTTGTGTATGCCAAATATGTCTTTCTGAAGACTCATAAATTCCATGTTATGTGAAAAATAGTAAAACAATCAAAGAGTTGGGAAAGAATATTCAAGTGACGATTATGAGCTGCAGCTACAGGGTGGGGGGTGGTGTATGCTGAGACGAGTCAGTTGACAGTTGAAGCCAACTACATAGGGTTAGCAGCGCACCAGCAAGGCTTTTGTCTTAAAGATAAAGACATATAAAGATGAAGGCACTGTCTATGTGTTGATGTGATAGCTGGGAATATGTGCGCTGGTGACATCGGTTTCACAGATAGAGGGGTAGAGACAGAAAGTGTGTGTGTGTGTGTGTGTGTGTGTGTGTGCATGTGCACATGAGTAGGTGTGTGTTTATTCATGGGTTTTTATGTGCACCACCGCTTGTATGTGTGCGTGTACATGCTTGTGCCTTTGCTCGCACAGGCATGACCACAAGTACTTTGTGTGTACCCGTGTGTCTTGTGTGCATTGTGCCTCCACTCCAGAGAGATTAGTGTCTCAAGGTCGCAGGGTTCACGTTTGTCCATTCAGATGGTCACAAAAGAACATTCCATGGGGGCAGCTTCAATGAGACTTTAAAATGGGAACTATGTATGAAGGAGTTGTTTTCCAACTGACCCTCATGGCAGCCGGACATCATGGCAACTGAACAGAGCCCTCCTTGACGTTGGACTGCCATACTGAGGTCAAATGGCTGGTTTAAAGTCATGACCTTGGGACTCAAGTGACACCCTAAAGAGTCACACTCTTCAGATGGTAGGCTGGCACACCAAAGTCTAGTTCATAGACATGCATGTATGTGTGTGAACATACTGTAGATGCACACACACACAGACAAATGCACAGACACACACATACTCATAGCCACTCACTCAAAAGTGGCCATCTTCAATTGTTCTATCCCTGCAGTGCAGAATAAGGGGTTTGTCTCTCTCTTCCATCTCTTTTGCCCTCCCTCCCTTCATATACCCCCTCCAGCCTCCCCCGCTGAGACCAGACAGGGCTTCTGTCCCACTCTCCTATACCCTCTCCTCCTGTCCTCTTTCCCAAAGATTTCAGCTCGCCCCCCTGGGGTTGTTAGAAAGCCATTACCTCACTGTCCTGTCTTACTCTGCAATGCACACACAGGCACACAAACTCACACACACACACACACACACACAACCATTTCAGCCTAGGCTGACAGGAGTCATGCTGTGCAGTAACACCCGACCCACTCTATGTCTTTGGCACCAAGCTGTGCTAACTGCCTCAGCCTTCCTTCATAACCGCCACTCCGGCCCCTTTAAGAACCGCAGCACCCAGCATCCACCACTGCATGCTGGCACTGCGTGATGTCACAACCAGGCTCTTTGCTGGGTCTGTTCTCCATCATCTCCTCTCCTCTCCGTCTTCTTTTTTGCTGTTTTTTCCCACAATGGATCTATCTTGCCCATTTCTACGTCCTCGTTTCACCTCTAATCCCCTCTTTCCTCCAAACCCCATGGCCCGAGACTCTAAACAGGAGCGAGCAGTAAGCCAGGACATCCTAACCTAACTGTTATTGCTGTTTCTGCATGTCCTGCTATCCTGCTGTGGAGGTCTCTTAGCAATTGCCTGCTTATCAGTCTATCAGTCATGTTGGTGTATGAATCTGACCTGCCCTGCATGACAATGTATTCTGGCTGCAGATGTGATTTGTCTGTCAGTGAATGGAAAGTGATGTACAGAGGAGACGCAAATTTGTCTGTGTGGCATGTACTGTAGACAAGCTGAACTTCTCCAATGACAATGTGCTGAAGATGTAGCCTACAGTCTGCTTAGTGTTTGCTTTATGAAGCTTTGTGATGTTTTGGTATTTTGTCTTGGGAAAAAAATGGCATGTGTGTGTTATTTTGTGTGTGTGTGTTCCACAGAGAGAAAATACAATTTTATTCAGCAATTATTCCTCCCATTGCTTTTAGAAAAGTTCTCTCATAAGCTGATGGGTAAATTCTTGGCTGCCAGAATGAAGTGTCTATTGTGGCCTTCCTCTCTATGATGTGGAGGGAATCCGGCTTCCTGTAGATAGCCCCCTATTTATCACCTGCTCTCAATAGCATGCAATGTCTGAGGATAGGGCTAGGAATAGAGGAGGGACCGGGGATAGAGGCTGTGAATCTCTGCTTCTCTGGCAGGCCAGGTAGGGTGCCGTCAAGCACAATGTGCAGGGGATTAGCTTCAAAGCAGGGAGGCGAATGGGCCCCGGGCCCCTGCTGGCCTTTCAAGGCTCTGGCTGGGGTTGCACGGCAAGACTGGGATGGGGGTCACTGGTCCCCCACCATGGGGGAGTGGGAATGGAACGGAGCCTGGGAAAGGCTTGGGGGCTCGGGGCTGGGAGCTCCGCTGGCAAGGCTCACCTCACAGCAGGTGACTCCGCTCACAGCCATGCCGCGATACAGACCCACTTCAGCTGACAGCATGATTAAGCCCTGAAAAATTACGGCTTTGCGTTCCATTAAAACTGTTTTATTTTCCCCTACTGTATTGCGTATAGCTGGTTGTAGCGCCAATGAGACTGGACTGTTAGTATAGCATTCCTGTTGATTTGGGTGTGCAATGGTCCGCCATTCTCCAACTCAAAATATCCCTCAGCAGCATAAACCCTAATGAAAGTGTGGAAACTTATATTGATTCATAAACAATGAATCTGAGTGGTGAATGAATATTTTGCATCAGTCCATCAGAGAGAATAGGATTACAGGTAAAAGCAGCATTATCAAGCTCCTTTTTGCTTTACTTAAATTTCCCCCTCTACTCTTCAAAGTTTCTGCCATCCTCTCCTCCCTCTTCTCGTATTTTCTGATTCGAGTGTATAATGATGATCATAGGCATCACCCTAAGCCGATTTTCCCATGCTGTCAGACGCATAGCATGGGGCATTGGGTTGTTACCGCAGCCAGATGGCTAACCCTTTCCAGCTTGCATACACAGCCTAAACTAGCTGCTCTTTTATATGCCGATCGCAGAGAAGGCAAGGGGGACAGATTTGAAGAAAGAGGGGAGTGGGACATTGAGGGCCAGGCTGTAAAATTGGCATGAGAGGTGGGGGGGGACTGGCAACAACACGTAAAGATGATGTAAACACATCGCATTGTGTTGTCCTCTCACAGTATGAGGAAATAGTCAAACTTTTCACTCTTTTTTTCCGCCATCCCACCATTTGCGCCAAATTGGTTCGGCGTACGGGTGGCTGGATGGATGGTAGGGGTGGATGGAAAGGGATGAAGAAAGGATGGATGGGTGGATGGACAAGTTGTCATGACGACAGGGCTGTTCTGTGTGTGTGTTGGCTGATGAAGTCTCTCCTTGCCTGCTTGTCCAATCAGATGGCTGAGCAGCGCATGCAGCAGGAGCAGGAGAGGACGCGGATGCAGCAACAGTACAGCGCGGAGAAGGACAGCCTGGTCCAGGAGCGCCAGCGGGAGGTGAGCAGCCTGGAGAGGCAGGCCAGGGCCGCCCTGCAACAGCACCAACAGCACACCCAGGAGTGGAGGAAGCGCGATGGCCAGGTAGGGGGTCTCCACTGATCCGCGTTCGCACACACACACTGACCCACTGTTTTCCTGTGGACAACCATTTTGTGTTTTGCTCATTGACATTTTCCTGTTGGTTTCAAAAGCGCAGCGGGTTGAGATACTTTTTTACCTGCTGGTAGGTGGAAATTGGTATTGGATGTGTGTTTTCGTAGATGGGTGTGTACTGGGCGCGAGGGTTTGGGACTATTTTGATATTCGTATTTAAATAAAAGTGTCTTTTATTTGCGGAAAACCAGTTTTGTATAAAGGGGTACAGAAGAAAAAGTAAATGGTAGATTAAACAAAATTTTTAAAACGACACTTCTGTAACTTCTAATGTTATTCTGAGTTGGGGTTTTTTATCGCAGTGGGGTTTCGTGATAGAAGTGAAAAGACTTGAAATGCATAAACCACAGGTAGCCAGATGAAAGAAAAGAAATTGTTCTGTTCTGTTGAGCTCCGGCCTTTTATTCTAAAACCCTGGGTTGCATTTCTCTTTTCTTTTCCGCTGTACGGCTGGGTTTTTATATCAGCTGTGGACCAGCGTCAAGCGCCCTGTACTCCCACCGAAGAGTAGCTGTGCTTGGCATTCTCCTCTCACCGCAGGTAGCCGTCTCCCTCCGGATAAGGCTGATTTTCGTCTTATTACAGCATGGACAGCCTCAATGAGTGTATGATATTTGGGACTATATTGATGGACATCCCTGACACCATAAGGCTTTTCTGTTACCATTTAGCCAAGCCAATAGCAGGTCTTCGTCTTATACCCCCCGCTCTCTCCTTGCACCTCCAGCCTGAGCTAGCATGGAGCTCTGTGGGAAGCCATTTGACAGACTAGCCCCCAACTGGGGATGTATTTGACTCCTCAAGCTTCCTGATGAAATGGACGTTGTCAGCATGGAGAGAATTTTGTTTATTGGCTCCTAGCTGGACATAGGGGTCCGGGTGGGCATATGCTGTATTGCTGGACAAATGGTGCTGCTCACAGTGAATGTGGGCACAAATGATGCCAGATGCTCAACTGCGAATGAATGGCAGAAAAATTGTGATTAGCGAATACTTGTTTTTATTTTATTAGATTTCATAGTGTAATAATTTACCAGCTGTGGTTTACTTTTACATTTATCACTAATTACAATGATTGATTACATTTATTCTTATTCTTTAAAAATAAATAAATAAATAAATAAATAAATTGAAAAAAAAAAAAATATATATATTTATTTATTTCAGTATTGAATAGTGTAGTGTATTTTGCATTTACAATACAACAATGATTGCAGGCCCAAGAGGCTCTCCAATCTGTAAAACTGGAAATATTTGTTTTTCTTTTCTGTTGTCTTATCCTTACATTTCACAGACATAACAGTGAGACTATGTGGTGCGCTACAAATCAGGCTCAAAATGCCTCATTATTGTGAGGAGGAACATCAAGGTATTCTCCTTCACTCATAACCTCTGTGAGACATGGAGAGAGTTGTTTAATATGAGGCCCGTCAGACTGGTCGGCCTGCTTGTCAGCCACACAGCACACTACAATTTCTGTGTAATGCCAAAAACTGGATAACATGATGGAAAAGTAACATTTCTCTTTTTCTTTCCTTTGCCTCTGCACTCTCTACTCATATTTTTGGGAGATGTCTATCAGAGCAGCCAGTGTCACCAGCCAGTGTGTGTGATTTGGATTTTTGGAGATGCCATCACACAGGACATTTCTGCTGATAACATCTAGTCTTATTGATGTCAAAATGACATGCAGCCTGACAACGCCAGATCTCAGGAGGTGGCACAGGAAAACAAACTTCCTCGGCATTGATCTGATATTCTCAGTTCCTGTTTGCTCACGCGGCATTTTGAGGAAAGATCACATGCCTGCCTAATGTCAAATATTAAAGAGGCAGACCTTCAAGATTTCCATTCAGGCCTGGGAAAGATGGAGGACAGGATCGTGAGGTTTCTGAAAGTCTGAGAGTTTCGAGTTGGTTTGACTCGCTGTTGTGAGCACCGTTCGATGGGTGTGCTGTTGAAACGACAAGCTGACACACCATATGTATAAAAGATGAGCTTTTTCACATTGAGCAAAGCCACTTATTATTAAACAGTTTTGCGCTTTTGCATTACCAAAGTTGTTTACCCCTTGAGAACCCTGTATCTGTGACATGGATAGCAACAAACTGCTAATGTAGCCCTTCACTGGAAGCCTTTCTGAACACATAAAAAAACTGAGCATTGAAAGGCCTGAACAGATGAATTGGAGAGGGGAGAAGCAGAGTATTATGTTGAAACATACAGAAAGCATAGAAAGCACTTCCTTTAAACCATATGTTATGCCTTTTTTTCTTTTTGAATTATTTCTCTTGCACTTTTGGGAGGAGCAGCACTTTATCTGCCCATCAAACAACACACTCCTACCATATGTGTCAGACAGATATTGATATTATGATCAAGTGACATGTCAGGAACCAGCAACCCAAATGCCTGATGTGGAGATTGAACCCAGGCCTCATTCTTTCTATCTGTCTCTTTCGCTCTCTCTTCCTGGAATCTGTGGAAAGACAGTTGCTCACTTGCTGTGGAAAGCTGGCTGAGGAAGCAGCAGATGTCAGTCACACACTCTCAGGATGAGTAATACCCACTCATTCCCTTGATGTGGTGGGGATGCTAATAAATAGCATTCCTGGCTCTTGCCTTGTGTTTGAGAAGGAGAACCAATGAGTCGTGGCAGTGATTGGAAGGAAGAACTAAAACTTGGCACAGTGTCTCACTGTCCACATCCCACCAGGGTTTGTTATTGTCCAGGAGCCTCTGGCCTCACCAACTGTGTAGCCGCCTCGCAAAATGAAGCCTATAAGACACATCTGTTGTGGAAATAGGGCCTCTTTTGTTTTCAAGATAGATCCTTCCTCACTTGATGTGTGAACGCATGAATGTCAAGATTCACTCTTTCAGTTAGCTCTCCAGTTCATTTGCTGTTTGTGGCTGCAGTATTCCAAGTTATGATATTACCAACGAGAGAATTGTGATTAAGAAGCTTGGTTGAAGGCCCAGTGTGTAGCTGGCATCCCACTGACTCAGAAGATTAACCCAAAAGCCTCAGCCTTGGGGGCCTAAATTGTGTTTTTCCTTTCCAAAAATATTTGAACTATTCTTTAAATCTTGTTGAAAATGAAAGATGCATGGAAGAAAGCATTCAGTTGGCAGTCTGTCCAGGATGAAGAACTGTATTGCCAGTGAAACATGTTTGCCCAGTGCTGTGCTGTTCTATTAGCTGATCAATGCCCCCCAGAGGACTGAAGAGTTGTGGATACCTACTGCCTCTGACACAGCCAAATCCTTATGTAGTGTATCCAGTGACCTCATGATGCAGCCTTAACTCTGAAGTGTGCGTGTCCACATCCACCCATGGATTTTTAAAAATACGTTTAACATAGGATGAGAGAAGAAGGGTAAATTTCTTGTAAATTCACTCCAGACAGGACATCAAAGTTAATTTTTCAGTCGTAACTCAGCAAATTTCCACTTGGCCACTTAGTCATTATTGTGTAGTCCCTACACAATGGGTCTTTTTTATCTTCTAAACATTGTAGAGAAGGTAAAGAAGGGTCATTGCGTTAGATGGCAAAACAGTGAAATGTTTTTCACTGGTGCTATTGTTTTTTTCATGCACTCCATTTTGTGGCTGTGAGGTATTTCCATTGTTTCACTTCAAAAAGTAGGGCCAGCATTATAAATTAATTTAGGCCCTTGTTTTTAGTGAACAACAGAAATGTTTGATTGTTCCAATGGGCCTTCCAAACCCATCATTTCACATTTTTTTTCCACCAACTCCTCCTCAAAATTAAATTTTATGGGTATTATTTCCCTGAAAAATTCTGTCTTTTCAAAAGAAACATACACACCATCTGGACTTCAAACAGCATGGGAGAGAGTGAGATTCTCGTGAGGTCTTTCTTCTGGGCCGTGATGGACTAAATAATGATGCTGTCAAATTTTCAAAGAGCTTCATTCCCAAGTAAGTGATTAAGGCGAGTCAAATGAAGAGGACGATGACAGACTGAGTCAAAGCTGAGAGGATGTCTGATGAGTAGAACAAGGTAGACAGCTAGACCAATATACACAGTGATTCTCCGTCTCGGTCCTTGTGTATTGTACCGATCATATTTACCAAATGATCGGTCCCTGAGATCTGGTATTGTCAAGTGAGCCTTGTCTTGTCACTCAGTGATTTCCTCTATCAGATGAATGTCCCACTGAGCTGACACGTCAGTGTTTGTTTGATTGTTTGTGTGATTCTTTGCCTGATTTGTGAATTTGAAGTAGACCCAGTTGTCTTTTGTGTTTTTTAAGGCAGAATAGATGATCATACACTGACACATTGTGAGATCAGTGACTACAGAAGCTCTGTGTTGTGTTGAGTATTACAGCATGTTCTTTTGAAGCCGTCAAGCCATTAAGTACGTGCCTACCATCACATCTCAGATGGATTTTTATCTGGCTGAAAACAACAATTAAACATTCATCACAGCACTCACTTTACTTTGCCTCAACCCAGTTCAGTATCATACTAATGTATATAGATTGTGTATATTAAGGGTTTTCATTCAAAAATCTTATTTATTCTCTCTCCCGCTACACAATCACACATTTGCTCTGTCACTTTATCAAACTTTCCGTCCCTCTCCAACCTCTATTCTTTATTCCCCAAAGTCTGTTTTATCTTTTGAGCTGACAGTTTGACCCAATATAGTTCAGTGTCACTGCCAATGACGCTGCTCTAGAAGATTACACCCTAACTTATTAAAAGATTTTTGGACGCCAGATCATCCGCACTTGTTGAAGAGAGAATTATACATTAAAGACTCTTCAGGACTCAGATCTAATAGCTGCCTGCTCTTAAAGGCACAAGCGGAGCAGTGAGGCTGGTAATGTTGAGAGACGTGGGAGTGGGACAGAGAGATAGATTGAGCATTATGTGTTTGTGTTTGCCTTGTATTCTCTAACTGTGTATGTGCTTGTGTTTGTCGGTACATGTATGTGTGCCTGTATGTGCACAAGCGGATCTGTCTGTGAGTGAGAATGTGTGCCAGTTTAGGAGGGAGTATAACATGGCATCTGGGTGTTTTTGTGACAGTCCTTTGAAATCATCTATGATTCTCCCCAGTGTCCACCAAAAAAGACTTCAGACACTTTCTGTCTGATTGCCTTAACATGGCTCTGTCCTGGGATGGCCAGGCCTTTGTGGAGAGGAGGCAGCAGGCCAGACCAAAGTAAGAAATAAACTGAGTAAACCAAGAAAAGTAATGAGGATGTGCAATAGCTGGGGAATACGTGCAATATAAGTAGGGATGTGTGCAACACCGATAGTGTAGTGCATTTTAACACCCCCTACACCCCCTACCGCACTAGAATGCTATTTGCTTGATGTTGTGACTCGTGGGGAATGATCATATTACAAGTAATGTGTTTGGTGTTCTTTATGTACTGGGCTACATCACAAATAGACTACATCACAAATAGACCACAAACAGTGAGCTCTTGAGGTCCAAGTATGACATGGTCCCCGTCATATCCACACATTTCTCCAGCTTGCAGATACTTGATATTATATTGGAATAACAGATGTTGTAGTTGTATTAGTTGTATTAGATGTTATTTTTCAAGTTATAAAGGCATTTGAAATGTAAGATCTAAATGTTCATGTTCATTTATTCATCCCCAACTTTTGTTTGAGTCAGTTTCAAGCCACTTTCCCTCATTTGCTTCCATAAACAATCGTCATCAAACTGGCTAAGCGATGAGACTTTGAGAGAATGGTAAAAATATCCAATCCTTCTGATATTTATTTCCCAAGCTCCTGAGATGTAGCTTTATTACGCACGCCAGACCATCCTGTTTTCTGGTGTGTTTTAGAGGCCGTGGGGCTGCGGTCATTAGCATTCCTACTATGTAATGTGGACACTCTCTGGCAGCACTATCAAAGGGCTCTTCCGGGCAAAGTCAAGGCTGAGTGGTTCAAAGAGAAAGAGGTCAGGAGAGGGGTCAGTCCATCTCAGCAGCCCCCACACTCTAGCACATACACACAAGAGAGGCAAAGAGAGAATTCAAGCATACGTTCGCAAAGCTTTCTCACATTTACACACTTAGTAAAGCTAACATAGGCATCCACTCACACATATCACACACATAATGAGAGAAACTCTCTCATTATCTCTCTCTCTATCAGTATAGCTTCTATCTCCTTCTGTCATATATATCAATATATATTGATATCTCTTAATTCCCCCCTCTCTTTCTCTGCTGAAAATCTCCCTCTTACATACAGTATGTCCTTGCTTTGTCTCTCTCTCTCTCTCTCTGACCTTTGCTTTGTGTTAATTTCTCTCATTAAGGTGGGCCTGGCTGACCTTGATGTGGGCTTGCCAACCACCAACCAGCCCAAGCCTGCATGATTCACCCACTAGAGGGCTGATTGCCTGCTAGCAAAGCACTAGCTTCCCTTCCTATTGACTGTTCAATGGACTTGACAGAGCCAGGCTTGGACTGTTGGCTTTCTGGGGTTTCTATGATCTGAAGTGGGATTCTCCCCTCTCCCCACATTACGTCTCCTAAAAGTCATTATGTGAGATTTGATGGAAGGAGTGGCGAAGGTGCGGTCTCTTGTGTGTTGAAGTAGGCTATGTCATTACAGTACCCCAATAGAAGAGAACGTTAATACAATTTGGTTTACATCCAAAAGCTACACCTTTAATACCCATTGTGTACTCATCACTGCGCATTGTTAAAACCTTGTTTACCTCGAGTGTAATAATGTAATGTAAATAATAGCTGAATTTTGGGGCTTGTCAGCATGGACAGTGTAGGAAATGTCACATGACCTTGGAACTCAGCCATGGGTATCAACAAGAAAACTCAACATTTTTTTTGGACGCACAAGATGTCTGCAGGACACTAATTCCAAATAGACTAATTGTTTCTCTCCTTTGTCCACTGTGCTTCTCTCTCTTTCTCTCTTTCCAGACCATTTCAGATTTGGAAGACCAGGTGGCAAGCCTGCGCGAGGAGCTCCAGGCGGCCCATGCCCAGCGCAAGCAGCAGCTGACTGAGGTCGCACTGCTCCGGGAAGAGGAGAAGCAAAGGGCTGCTCAGGAGCATGAAGCCTCCCTGGCCCGGCTCCGCACGGAGATGGAGCGCATCCGCAGCGACCTGGAGAGAAGCCACCAGCGGGAGAAGGAAGCCACTAAGGAGAAGGTGGGTAAAGGGTAGGATGGAGGGAGGGATGGATGGAAGGATAGATAGACCAGAGCAGGTTGGAGAGCTGGTCAGTGTTTCCAAAAGGAGGTAGATTATTATCATTCCCTATTGCCCTGAAGAGTCATTCAAAACTCACTGATTCACTGATTGCACACCACTTCTACACCAGCAAATAGGGAAAGTGAAGAATATGCATGCATAACCTGGGACTATACCTGGTTAAATGAAGGTTAGATAAAAAAAACAACAGACAAATCCTACATTGGTTGCACATCACATCTACACCAGCAAAAAGAGAGTGGAGAATATGTTTGTTCCCAATTGCCATGTAGGCTGTAAAAGGTTTTGTAGATGACGAGGCAGCAGTCTGAGCAGCACTGCAGTTATTGCATCTATGTAGGCGAAACACTGGGGTTGGTTGGAGAAGATATTGGAGAGGTTGTTGGTAAAGGGCAGGTGGAGCAAGGGAGGCCTGGGTGAGGGTGGAGGGTGAGCAAGAGATGGATGGAACTGGC